>BLKR01012739.1:0-16700 GCA_011170035.1 Teleogryllus occipitalis
GCATTTACGTGATCCTTACCCCTTTTATGAATAATTTCTAAATTGTATGCTTTGATCATTAATGACCAACGCATCAATCTCGGGTTTTTACTTGAACAATTATTTAGCCATACTAATGGGTTGTGGTCTGTTTCCACTCTAATTTTTGCATTTCCATCCAAATAGTACTTTAGTTTCTGCAATGCCCATATTATGGCTGTGCACTCCTGTTCTGTTGTACATCGTAATAATTCCGAATCTGTGAATTTACGACTTAAGTATAACACCGGTTTTTCTCCTCCTCTATCATTATACTGTGCCAAAATGATGCCAATACCTCCTTTTGACGCATCACACTGCACTATAAAATCCTTATTAAAATCTGGCGCGTGAAGGACGGGTTCGTGACAGAGAGCGTTTCTCAGTTTCTCGAATGCCATCTCGCATGCTGGCGTCCACGTTGCCCTGCCTTGCCGTTCGCGACCTCGCAATAAGTCCGTTAATGGCGCTGATATACCCGCATAATCGGGAATAAATTTCCTGTAGTAACCCGTTAATCCGAGAAAAGCACGCACTTGCTTTTTCGTTTGAGGTACGGGGTGCTCTTTACTAGTTTTTACTTTGGCCTCTACCGGCCGCATCATGCCACTACCAACCATGTAGCCTAGGTATTGCACATTCTTACGCGCGTATTTACACTTGCTTGGCTGCACATGCAACCTCGCTTTCTCTAATATTAGAAACACCTGCTCTAAATGTCTAAGGTGTTCTTGCCATGTGTCGCTATAAATGGCGATGTCATCCAAGTATGGGACTGCAAATTCTGCACATCCTGCTAATAAAGCTGCCATCATCCTACTACACTGAAAAGGTGCATTTTTTAGCCCGAAGGGCAATCTTAATGGCCTATACGTGCCAAAGCTTGTACAGAAAGCCGCATATCTTTGCGCTCTCGGAGTGAGCGGTATCTGATGATAAAATTTTGCTAAATCCAATGTAGTAATAATCTTAGCTGCCGCTACTGCTTCTATCCTCTCCTCCATGTTCGGCAACGGAAAATATTCTGATTTTATAATTTGGTTTAGCTTGCGATAATCTACGCACGGTCTTGGTTTTCGTCCCGGCGCCTCTACAAGAATCATAGGGGAAGCATAATCAGAGTCGCCTATTTCGATTATGTTATCCCGTAACATCTTCGCGATTTCTTCCTGCAAAATTTTTGATTGACGCGGCGACATTCGATAAGGCGCACTTCTTATCTTTTTCGACTCGTCCGTCAATTCAATGTCCATGGTGACGACATCCGTCAACCCTGGTCTGTCTGAAAATATATGCTTGTACTTTACAATTAATTTGAGCAGTTTGTCGCGGAACTCGTCTTCGACTTCTGTTCCTTCGAGCATAGCTTCCGCATCGAAGTCGACACTATCAAGGTTAATAGCGTACTTATCCAGCTCGTCTTCCTCAACTTCAAAGTTTGAGCTACGATCTGCTACGTTGTGCTTATTCGCGTCGTATAATGTTTTGATTTCCGGGTCACTTTGTTGTGAAGCTGCGAACTCAGTCTGGGTAACATTTATGAGTTCATTCACTTCGGGCGTTAGTACACTTGCACTGGCGTCCCTTTCACTAACGGCTCCCTGCTGCCTCAATTGTTCAAGGTTTTCTACCTGCTCGTCCGCGTCAAACTCGCCTGCGTGTCGGTCAGCCGGCCCCGACTCTTGAGTCACCCGCGACGTTTCAGCGGCTTTTGCCCGCGTCGTTACGGCTGCAACTAATTGTGGCTCAATAAATCCTGCCTTTACTTCTTCCAACAGAGCAGCTGTTCTATTACTTAATAAGTAATATCCGCTGTCGCATTCCCGAGGCACAACTGCGGCTTTAGTTACTACTTTCCCGAATGGCCCTTCAATAGTGACTTCTGCCACCGGGAGATTTCGTGGTGAGGCATCAAGCGGTTGCAAAATCCACACGCTTTCTCCCGTTAAATTCTCGTCGCTAATAAATTTCTCATGGACAAGATCGAAACCGGCACCACAGTCGCGCAAAAATCTTCCGGGAATTTTATTAATTTTTCCAAAGAACACGTACGGTGAAAACAATTCCGTAGCTGTTTTGTCTGCCACATGATTCATTTTTTCGGCCACGCGGCGCTGCGGGCATTCACGGACCATGTGGTCTGTGGCACCACACCCGTAGCATTTCCGCTTGTCTGGCTTCTCGTATGCTGCCCTAACATCGGTTTTCTTACCGCTCGATTTCCCCTGAATTTCCGGTACTATCGGCATCGTCTTGCTCGTGCTTGCAACATGTTCCCCTACGGCTTCCGATTTCCTATAAGGCTTGAACGAAGACCGTTTCCAGCCTGCCCTATTGTTTTCATAGTTGTCTAGTTTACGAGCTAGTTCTAACGGCATCTTAAATTCCCCCCACTCATCAATAAAATGCTCTTTAATATCAATGGGCACACGACGCTTCAATTGATCGGTTACAATTAGATTCATTAAGTCCTCGAACGTATGAATATCTAGTCCTGCTACCCATTCTTTGCAATAATTTTTCAGCTCTCTCGCGTATACGTTCCAGGTAGTATTCGCGGCTTTTACATGTTTCGCGAACAATTGTCGAAACTTCTCGGCATTAAATCGATACATTTCTAATAACCTATTCTTTAAATCGGCATATTCTGTTCTACTACCTTGCCCTTCTAAAGTTAGCGATGCATTGATTTGGTGTGGGAGCAGTCCCATAAGATTTGCCACCCACTCTTCTTCTGGAATTTCTAATTGTTCCGCCTGACTCTCAAAAACACTTAAAAATGCTGTTATGTCGTCGTCCTCCCCTTTGAATCGGCTCATAACTTGATTTAATCGAATGTGCATTTTGCTATTTACTTCGGACTGCGGACTAGCTCTACCCGCCAGTTGGCCCTGTTCTATTCTCAGTTTTTCTAACTGAAATGCACGTTCCTTCTCTGCTTCGCGTTCGGCTTTTTGATCCTTATAGGCTAATTCGCGTTCGGCCTTTTCTCGTTCGCGTTCATCCTTATATGCCTGAGCTATCCCTTTCACAAATTCCTCCTCGTAATCGGAATGCTCCTCTATCAATTTTTTTAGAACTACCAAAGTTTCCCCACCTGTAATTTGGAGTCCTAATTCCTGTGCCACGTGCACTACACAATCTTTCCCGAATCTCGGTAAGTAAGCCATAACTGAAACCTGAACCGAACCTTACAATGCAGATAGCTATACTTACACCAGATCCTTGCTGACTTCTTGATTTTATCAAAGCCGGTTGTCCTTGAGACGTCCTTCCTTCTCCGTCCTTCCTTCCTTCCTTCCTTCCGGCGTTGCCGTGAAGACGTGGGCGTCTGGCTCGGAGCGGACCCTCTCTGCTCCCGTGCGTCGTAATTATGTCTGCCCGTCGACACACCCACGCACTGGCCCACCCACTGTTCGTAATATTGCGACCACGTATGAGTATGGTGCAACAATGCCGTGCCGTTCCGGCGTGAATGTTTTAACTGCTGCTATTATCACAATTGAGCAACACTTCCCCGTGGAATTCTTATAACCGCATCCACCAATTATACTATTTGGTGAATGATATTCCCCGTGGAATTCGTTTAACCGCTGCCACCAATTATGCTATTTGGTGGGTGATATTCCCCGTGGAATTCGTTTAACCGCTGCCACCAATTATACTATTTGGTGGGTGCACGTACTCCCCCGTGGGCTTCTTTATAACCGCTGCCACCAATTATGCTATTTGGTGGGTGCACGTACTCCCCCGTGGGCTTCTTTATAACCGCTGCCACCAATTATGTCTACCCGTCTGTGACGTCGTGGGAATACACAATAATCACAGACACGAGCTTCAGTGATAAATATGTACAGGTTTATTCACAATATGTACAGTACTACTTTAAGTTACAGCTCTGGTAGATCTTTACTTTCCTGATCGCAGGAGCGATCCTTAAAAATGAATAACTGACTCGTGGCCCGCGCCACTCCTCAGCGAGCCTCCCGCACACAGCAGACAGCTCCGGCGACCTCTTGTCACCCGTGGATATAGTCCACAACGGCGTCCCAACACATGGTTTGCCGCACGAGCCTAGCTCGGCTCCGCACCGCCCTGGGCGCAAGTTTTTGTGCGTTCGCACGAGGGTTCCCTCTCAGCTCAACAAACCCCACCCCCGCGCTCTGCGTCCGCTCTTATATAGCCCCCACCCACGTGACCTGAAACGTCACTGGGTTTTGCACACGGCCCACACTGACCGCTTTGCCAGGCATTTTTGGACATCCATTTCCCTGGATTCCAAGAATTTGACACGCGGCACGCGGCAAAAATGCGCTGTCCCGTACTTTGGGCATCCCTTTCCCTAGCTCTTTGGATTTCCCAGAATACCTCGGCGTGTCACATCCTGCCTGGCCCCTGGCGTCTAATCCTCTGCCGCCGCCCTTTGTGGCGGTTGCTAACTGTAGTCCTACAATACGTTACAATATACTCCAAAACCTTTCCAAATCTCAGGCTACATTTACATTTTTGTTATATATTTTTTAAGTTGAAATTAATAATTCGTTCTACAATAGCACATTTTTGCATTGTTCTAACTTATCCGAATTTTGAAAATTCAGTGTTAAACGACAATGAGACCTGCGCAAATTTTAAGCTACATTTGCTCTATCCGAGAAATAATTTAATCAAAAAATTTGGAGACATTCAAGAAAATTCTGAAAATGCTTTCAAGGCTCCATGTAACGAATCCCCGAAAACAAAATTACCGTTTGTAACTCGGAGGTCCGCGAGTTTGCCCTGAGCGATCGGAGATTATCAATTTTGCAGAAAAATGTCTTAGCCAGACGTAGCGTTGACCGACAGGCAAACAGACAAACACTCACTTTTTGCAGAAGAGCCAGTTTTTTTTTATAAAGGATCTACAGAATGTGGGCTCAGACTGCACTACTTATTAGAAGTAATTTACTACATACAGGGCCAAAAATCAATTTTCCGCAATGAGCGCCACAATACGAGTTTTTGTTTCGAAAAATTGCCACTTTCAATGCCAGAATTACACTACATGAGTACGTAGTAAAGATAAAGTAAAAAAATATTATATATCCTTTCAACCATTGAAAATCATACAAAATCTAGAAATTCGTTTGCATTTTATTATTTTTTTGCACTCCGTCCGTTGTCGGTTAGTTAGGTAGCACTTCTTTGGCATTTTTCTCGAAATGTTAGGAGAAACCACGAAAGGCGGCCACTAGAATTCTCCTCCAGACAGCAGCTGAATACAATCTACCAGTACAGCTAGTGATGGAAATCCGCCACGGCACTTCAACTGCGGTCGCAGCCGCTGAACGGATAAAAGTTTTTGTCGTGGAGCCATCTCAGCCGGGGGGGGAAGACCCCTTCGCCCCTTTCCCTTTGCAAGAGCCACCTGATCGCCCGACCGCCGATCCGAATCCTCGTAGTTGCTAGCATTTTTAAATTGATTGATTTATTTGAATCGATTCATTTAGTAAAAAAAAACAGTAGTAAAATCCTACATGTGGCATATAGGGAGAAAATCATCTGCGCGCGTTTCCAGAGTTGCAGAAGTCTTTCCCAACATTTTAACCATAAATAATTGAAAGATGAATAAAAGTTTAAACTTTTATTCATCTTTCAATTATTATTATATATATATATATATATATATATTATTACATCTATCGATTATATATATATATATATATATATATATATATATATATATATATATATATGCGCATGCTTCATAGACTATATTCATATCTGTCTGAGCCGAGAGTTCTGCAAGGCGTATCCCACTTCTGCTATTTACCCTGATGTTAGATTGTGTTGCTACTAAGCACATGAATACTTTCAAGTATTCTGGTGTTCATTTTATTGCTTTGTGATGCAATATCATCTACAGAAGCTCAGTACGATCTACCCGTACAATTAGAGATGGAAATCCGCCACGAGACTTCGATTCCGGTCAAAGCTGCTGAACGGATAAAGATTTTTGTCGTGGAACCATCTCCACTACGGGAGAAGAACCCTTTGCCCCTTGTAAGAGCCACTCGATTGCCCGAACGCGGTTCGACCCCTCCCAGTTGCTATCACTTTTGAATTGATCGATTTATTTGAATTGATTCACTTAGTCAAAACACAGGAGTAAAAATGTGACGTATGGAAAGAAGATCACCTGCGCACGTTTTCCCGAATTCTTTCTCAACATTTTAGCCATAAATAATTGAAAGATGAATAAAAAAGAAAAAAATAATCTTCTTCTTTTCTTATATATAAGAGTGGTAAACTCTGACACCGTGTGACCGTACTCCATGGAAGTTGGTACATAACTCCTAAACGAAGCGTCCTAGGACATTAAAAACTAAAAATTTGAGGCCTGCCTCGAAGAAACGTTTCTTATGCCTTAAAATACAGGATGAGATCTTGAACATCCTTTACAATTTTGCTGATCCGGCGCTTCTCGATATTACTCCCACCTCAGAGACGTGCAAAATCTGCAATTAAATGACAGAGGGACATAGAGAGGCAGAGACGAAAGACAGATGGAGAGAGTACATATATATATATATATATATATATATATATATATATATATATATATATATATATATATATATATGCTTCCTCGCCTATCTTCATATCTGTCTGTGCCGAGAGTCTTGCAAGGTGTACCCCACTTCTACTATTTTCCTTGGTGTTAAATTGCATTGTCTACTAAGCACATGAATACTTTCAAGTATTCTGGTGTTCATTTTATTGCTTTGTGATGCAATATCAGCTACAGGGTGCCAGGAAAGACTCTCTGCAGTGACATTTTCCTGGGAGAGAGCGGAATTTATATTGATCGCACGAGTTGCAGCTTATAACAAAAGAAAATATAAATCGCCTACTCACCAAAGTCATAATACATGCTGGAGGTGTTGTCCCTTCAGTTGCTTCCAAGTGATGTGCTTGGTACCGATATGAATGGAATTTTTATTAGGAGGCCCTGATTTGGTTCAGTGGCGAGAGACTTTACTGGCGCATTTTATCTGCGAGCATCATCAAACCAATACACTGGGCTCACCAAATATTCGGCTTCCCATCAAGTTGCGATGTCCCACCTTTCAAGAAAAATGTTTCCTTACTAACCTGTACTGAAAAGCCGTTCCTTTCATTAGAATGCAATGCTTTCATTAGATAAATTTTAGACTTGATACCTATAGTTTTTATAATACGATTAGATGAATTTTGGTTTTATGTACAGGTTTTCAAAATACGCAATAGTAAATCATATGAAAAGATTTTTCCATATACTTGAATCTGTCTTTCCTGCATGTCCAATAATTTGGAACGTTGAGAAAGTTAATTTGATAGTGACAAGAGACTAATTACAATAAAAATATATATATTATACCAAATAATGTTTGAGATACCCAAAAATATATTTCCGACAGGAAAGCGATGAAAATACAATATACATTTTGTTGATAAATAATATAGAAACTGTTACAAGGACTAACTGTTTTGGTAGCTTCATTGGTGCAAGCATAATAACTGGGCTATATTCGTTTTCGTTTCACGGTAAGGGCAATCAATTTCCTGAATCTCTCAAATATATTTTGTGATAAAACGAATCTTCCATTATTTACACTAGACTAGCGGAAACCGGCAGACATTCTGCTCATCTCCCTCTTTCTCCTTCCATTTCCCTTTCTCGCTCTGTTTCTCACACCGTCTCTCTCTGTCCCAGTCTCAGTCTGTCTGACTCTGTCTTTGTGTATGTCTCTCGCTATGTCTGTCTCTGTCCCTCTCATTCACATTCACATTGAAGATTCTGCACGTCTCTGAGTAAGTGGGGTAATATCGAGAAGCGCCAAACCAGCAAAAATATAAGAGTGTTCAAGAAGATCTCATTCTGTAGATTACGATGTGAGAAACGTTTCATTGAGACCTGTGGCCTCTCTCACAAATATTTTAAATATACACTTTGCAAGAATGCGCATGGGCTTTTTAAATTGTATATTGCAAAATTTCTTTGACCATTTGAAGACTAAACGAATACCATTCAATTCAATACACACGTTCGCAGGGTATTGCTTGGATATTACTTGAAGAAGATTGTCAATATTTCATAAATATAGAACGATAACGTCCTCAAGAAATTGGCATTGGAAACAACTTTCAAATTCCATAACTCTAGCAAACTTTAAGACTTTATACAATAACGATTACAACGCTGCACTCAGAGGCAAAATGTCTGACAGATATCGACAAAACTATTTATCACAACAACGGGTTCTTGTTTGCGAATTGGAAGAAAGAAAAAGAGGGACTGTAGGTAGACCATGCCTTCTCGCGTACCCCTTTCCAAGAAACCCGAGATGGAGTTCATTGTGCAATATCTCTATCGCATCCGGCTCTCACGAAAAATTATGGCCATTAATCGTGGAACGCATCCCAGCATCTTCTTCGACTCCAACTGATACAGCGTCCGTGATTTGTGGCGTGGGACGGAATGCCCCAGCGGGCGTTCGGAAACAAAGGACGATCGTCGAACGGTGGAACTTTTCCGTTAAAGATTAGGGAAAAAATATGCTGCAGATACACTTAAAATTCCTTTCCTAGAGGCAATATATTACAGATTATATGCGGTGCTTTGCTTTAGATAGCTCCACGAGAGATTTCCTTAAAAATGTCATTATTCACTCAAATGAAACCTTCTGGCTACCTGGTATCCCTTTAATAAGTTTAAGGAACACATTTAATAAAACTTATTTGATGATTCAAAAAGTGCCTATAGAAGACTTCGATTCTTCCAGAAATGTTACTTAGGGTGCAATCCTTCAAGCTAAGAAATATAATATTTGTAAACATGTGTGAATTATTGAGTTTAAAAATCACGGTATTTTTTTCCGGGACTGTGTCTGTCAGTCATTGACCCGGAGTGGAATGTACTCCCTCTTCCAAAAGCCAACATATTTGCTAATATTAGCAAATTAATTCAAATAATTATCATATAAAGATATCACACTCAAACCATTCTTTTAATCACGAATAAGCTTACCCCTTTTAGACAGCCACTAGTAAAAGTGTCATTGAATACCTTCAATTATTGAGTTCATAGAGTGACTTCATTTTATATTTAATGTTTCTGATACTAAGCAGAAATGTGGCCAAAAAAGAGTTAACTGTAATAGCAATAATGAATTCATAATCAGAAAAATATTAGACCTTATAAATAGAAAATATTCCCGCTTAATATCAGAAACATTAATCAGTTTACAAACGCTTATGGCAATCTCTTATATAAAATCGAAAAGTTTCTTTCATCATGTTACCCTTGTATTTATTTTCTTCATTCCTTCACCCACTTATTCGTATTCCTTTTCATTCACAAAATTTCATATAGCAAAAACTGTTAAATTGATTAAATTTAGACAATAGCAAAAACGTATCAGAGAAAAAACTAGATGAGCTTTAATTCTGTACTTTGTACACATTTATATTTATTTATATACATTTAATATATTAAATCACACTTGATAACCGTTACAGATTCAGGATGAGAACAAAATAGTTCTCAAAAAATTGTAAACAAATGAAATTCATTGAAAAGAAATATACTTGTAATTAAAATGCAATTTCCATCTAATGCGTGATTATCAAGACATGAAAGGGATCATTTATTGAAATTGATCTTTATTGGATCTGGGTATGGTATATAAAGTGAACTTATCGTTGTTGATGCTAAAATTGTGACAGAGTAAATGATTTTTGATGGAATGTGGGCTTTATTGTATTGGTACGATATATTAAATTCCACAAAAAGCGTAGACGCGAGTGAAGGTTTTTTCTTTTAATATAGATTTTTAAAAAAATAAATGGATATCTTTTTTATCCTTGCGGTTTAGCTCATTGGTCTGCGTGCTAGCTTACCATGACGCAACCCCGGATTCGATTCCCGGTTTGGAGAAGATTAAAATGTGCGTTTTCCTTGCAATGTCCCAGTATATGTTGCTGTGTGACGATGCGAAATCTCACTTATCAGGTTCAGAAGACCAGAATACAGCATGGGGATATCTTCGCACCAACTACACGCACCCCGTTAATCCATGACCGCGAGGCCGGGACGCTTTTGGTAGGGCACGGCCTATACGCGGGCTGTCGCACCAAGTACAGACAGACAGACGGATATCTCTTTGAACTACACACCTCGTTTCGACTCATAATATCAAATAACATCGAAGTTGCGATTTAAGTCGCAGGAAATCGGAACCAAATGCTGATTATTAGAATATTTGATTTTTAAAATGTGGTGTAATATAGTAAAACGTAGTTAACACGTAGTTAGAGTGCAGTTTATAAGTAGTTAATCTTTATTGAACAGATCGATTTTGAACTTCGATTTTACTTATTTAATACACTGCATTAGCCAAACCGGATCAGCTAGTTTTCAATAAAAATTGTTAATTTGGTAAATTACTCCATGTTTTTTTTTCCCTACACACGCGAAGAAGGTACTGTTATTGGTGTTCGTGTGAAGCTTCTTTACGCAAAACTCAGGCAACGCCAGCTCTCTGAGACATTGGTATGATGCGCGAGAAATGCTGAATTTCTTAAGACAGATCCTTACAACCGTGAGAGACAAATACAATCGCCAACAATTCCGATCAAAGTCAAAAGGGAATTGATCACTTTCTGCACATTAAAAAATATCGAACAAAAAACAAAGAAAGAAAGAAAAAAGGAAAGAACGAAGGAAGGAAAGAAAGAAGGAAGGAAGGAAAGAAAGACGTAAGGAAACAAAGAAAGAAAGAAAGAAGGAAGGAAAGAAAGAACGACGTAAAGAAAGAAGGAAGGAAAGAAAGAAAGAACGACGTAAAGAAAGAAGGAAGGAAGGGAAAGAAAGAAAGACGTAAAGAAAGAAAGAAAGAAAAAGACGTAAAGGAAGAATGAAGGAAAGAAAGAAAGAAAGAAAGACGTAAAGAAAGGAAGAAGAAAATAAAGAAAGAAATAAAGGCGTAAAGAAAGAAATAAAGGCGTAAAGAAAGAAGGAAGGAAAGAAAGAAAGAAAGAAAGACGTGAAGAAAGAAAGAAGGAAAGAAAGAAAGAAAGACGTAAAGAATGAATGAAGGAAAGAAAGAAAGAACGACGTAAAGAAAGAATGAAGGAAAGAAAGAAAGACGTAAAGAAAGATAGAAGGAAAGAAAGAAAGGAGGAAGGAAGGAAGGAAAGAAAGAATGAAAGAAAGAAAGAAGGAAGGAAGGAAAGAAAGAATGACGCAAAGAAAGAAGGAAAGAAAGAAGGAAGGAAGGAAAGAAAGAATGACGCAAAGAAAGAAGGAAAGAAAGAAAGAAAACAAGAAAAAAAGAAAGAAAGGGAAAAAATGCCGGCACTGCGCCGCGCGGGGCGCCGCGCCGTGCGCGCGGCAGGCGTCACTCAGGGCTGCCAACACCGGGTGCTCGTTAGGGCGCGCCCCGCCGCAGAGCGTCCCATTGTGCGCGGGAGCCGTCCCTCCCACCCACTAATGGGAGGCGCACCGCACGAAAGGAACCACGGACCGCGCAGGCCGCACTTCCGGTGGTACATCTCTTTCAACGGCACCCTCACGTGTTGTATTCGACGTAGGGAAGAAAGGACGGAATGTTGAACAGAGAGATTTTTCCTTTCTTACAATGTTCAATGTTTACGAAAACTCATAGGCAGCTACTTTTGTTAGAAGTGAGCTTATTAAAAATATTGATATCGTTAAAAAGGTGAAGAGGAACGGCATATCAGTGAAAGTAGATTCAATCTCTAACTGTGAGGTAAAATAATAGAAACTGTAGTGCAACCCCCTTCGGAGATTTCCAGTGTATCAGAGGTTCTTACGCCCCGGAAATGTTCTGTTGTTGTTGATGGTGAGTGATTCTAGGCGCTTCAACTGTAAGGTTATTAGTCCCGTAAGTGTAGTGCATGATGCTTTCCTGTGGAGGTGGTGGTGGTCTCCTCCCGCTGTAAGGTGAGATCCGGTGCCGATCTACCCTCAGCTAGGGGAGTTTTCCACCACCATGTAGCTACCACAAGCGAGACATGGTCCCAGACTGAACAGGCTGTAAGTTCTCGAGCGGTGTCTCGGCATGAGTGTTAGTATAGTGCATGTACGTGTAAATGTGTGTATTAAGGTGTGAGAATGAAACAGGGGAAGGCAGTCCGCGTCCCGTTTGCTAGGGTACTGCTCCGGCATTCACCTGGTATTGATCGGACAAACCACGGAAAACTACAGATCAAAGCGGCCGGCTACTCCAGACAGCGACTGAACTGACCTAGCTGTGTGCCCAGTGTCGAAAATCCTGGCATTGTCGGGTCTTGAACTTCGGACCTTCCGGTCAGTGACATCGATTGATACTCTGAGCCACCTCTCGCGGTTTGTTGTTGTTTTTGCAAGTAATATTGCAACGAAATACAGACTCCCTCAGTACCATAGCATGTGTTTTCGTTGCAGAGACACCATGTTTTTAGAGAGCGTTATAAGTTAATAATAGCTATTGTCATCTATATGCATGCAAAGAATTCACATTATATTAACGACCCTGGCGACTAGTTGTACGTTTCTTTCATCTCTGTTAAAACTGCCTAGCTCCATCGAGTCCTTCATGACGTTTGAGCTATGACTATTCTCTGATTCTGAACGTCAGAATGTACTAAAATGTTGAACGTCAGAATGTTTTAAAAATACTATAAAACATCCGTTTTAAATTCAAGAGGTCAGACATCAGTCAAATTGATTAGGAAATATTCATTTTGATGAAAATTCTGCTTACGATTTACCCTCTACCGTTCTTAACAAACAATCGAACGAATAGACGGATGGACTGATGGACAGACATTTTCTCGTGAACAATTTTTTTTTTTTTTTTTGGTATCAAAGATCCAGAAAACTTAAGTTCTGACTACATGACGACTACCCGTATGTACCACATACACGAATAGTTGTATTGATCGGAGTCAGGGACCTACAATACAAATTTATCTCTCTAAAAGCAATTTTTTTAGCTGAAGTATTAATTATTTTCTCTATTCTACGTATGTAGTTTGCGAGATATTTATTATAATGACATTATAATGACTGAATGCCTGAATATGAAGGACAGGCGAGTTAATAGAGAGTGTTTGCAAGACAGGAAATCAAATGTCTTAGAATGTGAACATCATCGCCAAAAGCAAACAACGTATCTTCAGAAAAATGAATCTTTGCATGTCGTACAATCGGAAACGTACTACATTACAAACGTACAAAAGAACTAATTGAAACTGAATACCTCTAATAGGATCAAAAAGCTTTTACGGAACATCTGTGTAACTCTGACCATATTTTTGCTTTTATTGAGATTGCAAGACAGTAAATACACAAGAATACAGGAAATCGTATAGTATCATACGAATAAGCAATGCTTATCTATCTCCAAAGAAAACTATAGCTTCCTAGATAACCCCGCTAATTTACTATACCATATTTATATTGTTTATATTAGTAATGGCAAATGTTTGGCAATTATAACGTCCTATGGAAAAATAATACATTTTTCGCGACAATCGATGTAGCCTCATTACACATAACCTCCAAATCCTAAACAGTTACGTTACTTTATTCCTGACGTATTTCAATTAACTTTAGAAAAATTAACCATTAAGTTCTTGCCATATTATATTGGTAGTATATATATTTTATTTTTTATTACGTCCATGCTTATTGTGTGTTAGTGTTGAACTCGTGTTTAGGGGGGGGGGGGCGGCGAAAACTACGTAAAGTGTAAGTTTGTCGTAGACGACGAAACGGAGCATGAGATAACCCGACAATCGAAATCCCGTCATTTGATCCCGGCGCATGCGCAGTACAACTCTCTCCAGAATTGTCGTGTTACGTCTTTCAAAATCACGACTTGCAAAAACTCGCTATTACTTCTGGTTCGACCGTGACCTGCGGGGTATTCCGGCGCCTCCATGGAGGCCACGTTGAAACCCCATCTGCCTGAGTCAACAGCGCTAGGCGCAGTCTGCGATGAACGGGCCGCCCGCGCAATCTATTTAATTAATATCACATATTGGTGTTTGGAGAAGTGTCCCCGACGATCGAGTTTAGCGAAATGTTCACAAGAGCCCTGTCATAATGAGCGCTGCATACGCTTTCCACATCTGAGCAACGGGGTTCAAAGTCCGGCTTTATTTGTGACGAGCAAACGTTCCCTTAACCTTCTCTGGTAAATTTCATTCTCCTTTTTGTTTCATTACGGGTGATTCACGACGTCAATCAAATGAGATACTGTCAGCAAGAAATGAGAACCAAATGAAAACGCAATATAGATAGAGAGAAAAATCAAGTATTCATTGAAAGAAATAAGTGAAATAATGGTAACTACAATAATAATTGCTATAAGCACATGACTACAAGTGGTTTAAATTATCGACAACCTTTGTTGTTGATATTTAAGTAACTAAATCTGAAATGATGTTTACAAATCTGTATTAAACATAAATTGCCATGAAAACTGTACTTGTTATGCATACCTACCGTTCTCTTAATCTAAACGCCTCTTCAAAAGAAAGTGAGAATATTAAACTACTTTGGAAAAACGATGACCAAGTGTCTTATTAAAAATTACAAGTTCTTCATTAAACACACACCAGAGTAGGTCTGTCTTCTCCATTTATAACTAGTCCCAAACAAGTTCTCCCTTAGACTTCTAAAATCATTTATTATGGTGGCTGAGTTGATAAACTTAGGCTGCAAAACCGAAGAGATGCTGCACTCGTATTTTGTAGTAAACAACGTGTGTTATGAACTGTCCAACAGCACACAGTTAATGCTTATCCTTCGGAAGCTAGATTAGGTATGAGAGAGAGAGAAAGAGAGAGAGAGAGAGAGAGAGAGAGAGAGAGAGAGAGAGAGAGAGAGAGAGAGAGAAAGACGGAGAGGTTGCTTAGCAAAAAAAATATTAGTTTTTAAGGTAAAAACAACATCTGTACCAAAGAAACGGTGTTAATAACGGGTTTCGGGGATGCTACAAATCCCAATAACATACTGCTGTTTACCTTTTAACCTACATTTTAGCAACTAAGGAGTAAATATTGTTGCAATGTTATTTTTATAAGAGATTGTAGGTTGAGATGGATACCACAGTATCCAATCACAATGCCATGGTCAATTATTTTTGACTCAAAATGTGTGTTACTAGTTAGAGTAGTCGTTGTACGTGAAAGAACCTAAACATGGACGATTTTCAAATATCCATAGCTACGTGAATTTTCATTCAAATTCATTGTAGTTGGTACAAAACGTAAGTTTGAAATATCTAATTGAAGAATCGTGTTTCAAAACATTTTATCAGTTCACTGCAACTGGTTAAAAGTAGAGCAGCGCGTAAACGATGTCACAACTCTTCACGACTCACATTCCATCCTCGCTGCTGCTCCATCATAATCATTTTTATAAGTTCAGTAAGTTCAGAGAATATTTGCCTTTTACTTCCTTACTATAGAGCAGAGAGAAAGTTATATCATGCTGCGCGGAAAAATGGCGAGTCCTCGGCAGAAAAACTCTTATTAAAGGTCCTTGGTGATGAAAAAGTGGTTGAATCTAAATGCTAAGTGTAGAAAAAATATCTAACACGAAGAGTAGTCAGAATCCATGTTTTGTGAGTCCTTGATACCGAAAAACTGAATGACGGCAAAGCGGCTGTCTTGAATATAAAACCGATCCTTTTAATATGGAGGTTTTTTTACAAAGCCCATGGGACATTTATAATTTTCAAAAAAGCTGCTCCTTAGTTTTTAATTAACTTTTGATGGTGGACAGTGTGAATAACGTTTAGGATAATGGTGTAAGTTTCATGTTCCTTGAAAATTCGTTGATTTTTCGAAAATTGCATTATTTCAAAATATTTTTCAGTCTTCCTGTAACTAAAAGGTAGACATTTTTTCCCTGAATGAAAGTTGTTCCTTAAAGATAGATTTTGAAGTAAGGTCATGCAATACAAGTTTTCGAAAATTGGAGTACTTTTTGCGTGAAAATACGGGAGAGAAAATACGGGAGTAAATTGTTTGTCACTCATTCTCGTGCTAATTATCCTGATTGTTTCTGCCTGTTTTCAGAGTCTAATTTTAAAATTCAGTTCAACTGTTGTGAAATTTGGACATGGAACTTGAACGGTACAGTTCATAAATTTATTTACTTTATAGGCAGATTTTGCGTCTTTAGACTCTAATAAGTCTAAAGCACTTGTTTGTTAGGGCTGTCTTCGTTTATTATTTAACCTACATACTTTAATTACTGGGTAAATTATGCTTTTAAATTCTTCCCATATTTCACTTTCTGTAAGAAATTCTGCTATTCCCTGAAACAAAACTGTAAATAGCTTCGGTATGAGGTCCCTATATGTATAAAATTACATTAATTTATTTCCACAAAATTCTCATAATTTATTAAGTCATATATATCCGTGAAGAAAACGTTGATTTCATTATGATGTGTTATGGTGGTAAAGTCGTTTTGGCTACTGACATGATATCATCTAATATTACTTTATAGTTTTTACCTAATATGTGTGGGTGGGATTTTCACTAACGTGGTAACATTGTCTGGCTCTTTTGGAGATTGTTCTTACGTAAAAGAAGGAGATAAAGAAGAAGGAAAAGAAGAAAGAAAGGAATAAATAAATAAA
>BLKR01012740.1:0-16666 GCA_011170035.1 Teleogryllus occipitalis
ACGCGGTCATTTACTTGAGCACAATAACAACTACTTTCTTTGATACTAATTTCGCCGAAAGATGACTACGTCTAAGAAAAGGTCAAATGCTGCATACAGGATTCCGAAAAGTTCTTGTTTTGTCAGGCAAATACTATTCTGTTATTTTGATAACAGTGGCAACGTATTCTATACTAAATTTTAAGTAAATAATACAAAAATAAATGAACAATATCCTATTAATCATAAGAATCAGAAGAACTGAATGCTCTAAGAAACTGGTAGTAGTGCGCTATCAATACCTTAGCGGCGCATTTTATTCTCTAGGCCTCCGCCCCGTTATCTACTCAGAGTACGTGGCCTTTGAGTGTTCTAGGAAAGCAGGCAAAACCTTTTACGAGACATTTCCCTTTAGTTTCTAGCGGATAACAGGCAAGGTCGAATGCCTAAGTGCAACTTCAGTAGAAAAATACGTAGTAAAAATATCAATTTCTGAAAAAACGATTAGCTACGAAGATATACGCATATTTTAAATCATCCTTTTAAGCCCATTACAACGAGCTAAAATTTAGCATGGGATTCTTTTTGAAAAAAAAAAGTTGGCTTGAAAAAAAAAGTATCTTCGTGGTAAAAAGTAGTACAAAGATGAAGTATGCTGTTCTCAAGTAGCCCCTGTTTATGTAATCGACTGTCCAAATGGCATCTTCGTATCTTGCACGGTTGAGGAGATACAAGGGGTGTTATCACTTAGTTGTTCCACCCTGTGTGTGTATGTATGTGTGTTTATATATATATATATATATATATATATATATATATATATATATATATATAGTGGCCGCTCTACCTTTTCACTATTCTCTAAAAAGCCTACAGCGGGTGACTCAAGTAACCTAGTAGTATTACTAGACCTGTGACTTGTTATGACAATATCACACCAAAAATTAGGAATGGTTTTAAATGAACTAACTGCCCTACAGGAGTGGGTTCGTCTTTTAACCTACTTTTTTTAATAAAAGAAACATAGGCAAGTTAATCTTTTAACTATGAACAGAGTTCTAGATACATATTCTGTTAAATACTTGAATACAATTCTAATCGAGCATTTACACATTGCATTGAAAAATTCTATCACTTGCTCTACCTTTAGCAATTACGTGATTACCTAACAACTGCAGTTGCGTTTTAACACTTGCATAAACACTTTATATAAAATTATATTACCCTTCACTTCACAAAAAAAACAATAAAATAACTGTACACAAGACAATAATACATGGAAACACAAAATACTGAAAAAGAATTACATACCAAAATACCCTTTACATACACTTTCAAAAAATTGTCACTTGAATAGTGGATGAAATATATACAAGAAGTTGTTTCACTCTCACGTAGATTATCACTTTATACAATTTTACCAGCAAAAAAATATTGTTATGCAATGAACGTACAATCAATAATAGTTTGGAGCGGCGACGGTGACCCAGATCCTTTCAAGGTCGAGACAACCCCTTGGTCCGGTGAATTGCTACCACAGTCCTTCGAATATTATAAAATCTGACTGCAATGTCTCCGCGTAATGAATTTCTTACGTGGTAAGCCAAGACGAAAGACAAAAAAAAGCTGGAAATAGAAAGAAACATTTCCTATAGCACATGCTTCCCACTTCAGTATACGTTCTTGAACGATGAAATATATTATTTCCTCGTTGATAGAAAAATAGTATATTTCTGCGTAATACGTTCACGTGAATTTAGCAGAATATTCATTATTTAAAATTCTCAATTCTCTCATACATGGTTATTTTAACATGGTGAGACGAATTCCTTTTTTCAAGCTTCTTATCGTCGAAATACGGCGAATTCTCCTCTCCGTCGGCGGATCGGCGATCGGCAGCAAAAGAGAAAGCTTTTCGTAGCGGTGCTTTGCGCTAGTGCTGATATTTTCAAGGGTGATTTCTGATTGGTTCTGGTGCTATTCTACGCGAGTGCGTTCAGAAACCTTAATAAATTCTCGCAAGGGATACCATTTACTGCTGGCGCGATCTCTTGCAATTTGGTAACACTAATTGCAAGTTGTCGTGTCTTGACGTTCTCGAGTGCTTCTCAAAAATCAATGGAACCGACATATGGGCGGTTATATATATATATATATATATATATATATATATATATATATATATATATATATATATACATAAATACACTCTCAAAGCCCAAAATATAGCATTAGAAAGAAAGCCGTAGGTGAGTAAAAGACGAAACAGAATTTAAAAAAATAAACATGTCTTGAACAGACCAGACTTGATTAACTCTCTGCCACAGCAAGATCTTACTCCGCGATGTGCCGATAATCTTTCTGGAAGACACTTGTATTTATCAGGTTCTTTGATAAAATCATCACTCTGACAGATCAATGGCGACCTTGACCTCTAAAAGAAAAAAGCACCATTAAATAAATTGCTTTCCTTAATACAGGCGCAAACGTTCGCGAGATTTTGTATTCGGTTTCACAGAAAGAAGTTTATTTGATTAGAATTTTCTGATATGTAGGCTATACCGAGATAAACATACGTATTTACCACAACATATGTTAATATAGAATTAAATATAAATGTATATAATATATTATATACATTTATATTTATTATAAAATTTAGATATTATATAAATTTAGTCCTGCCTCAACATATTAAATTTATGAAGTTGCCATGTACATATACATCCATTCCTGAGCATAGGCGATTGATCTCTCTTCTCCTGGCAGGTGACTAAAATGATGCGATGACAATGCCTCCCACTGGATGTAAGATGGTAGAGGTGATCATGATAAAGGAATAATGAATAATGAGGAACGATTATATTTGATAAATGATCTTTAAGATGGTCTACGTGCGAGTACGAAAACGCAACCATGCCACGACGACGTGGGGGTTAATACAATAATGCTCTTAACTTTGATGAAGCAAATGTTTTTCAGTAATCACGTCTATCCTGCGTATGTGTAATAGTATATATCCACAATAGTGTAAAACCTTTCTTTACAAAAAACATTTCTGCCATGACAAATTTGTTGAAATCCTATAACTTAGAAACTGCAATAGTATGATAAAGACTTAATTTTACACAGTAGATTATTTCTGGCCCTTTCGTAAAACGAAATTTCGCTCTGCTGGTTTCCCCTGTGGTCCTACGTCATAAATTATTTTAGGAATACATAGGAAATGAATTATACACTGATAGTTTCTATTCCACAGGAAATAAATTAAGACAGGCATGCCAAGGGCGTGGCCAAGGTAACAAGAGCGGGCACTGCGTCCAGAGAAATTGCTGCAAGATGTAAAAGTATAGGTTGTGCAAATCATTTGGGAGTAGCGGTACGCCACAGGTTACATGGTCCATGACTGTCTTTATGAGAAGTTAATTGAGAGTTCTACCACATATTCCGGGAGACCGGTCGGGAGCTTAGAGCTTGTCCCGGCTGGGGCGGTGCCCCGCTGGTGGGAGAGTCCTGGTTAGGGGGAATTCCCGGTAGCCGACGGTGGGTCGGCGCCGGATCTCGCCATCCAGCGGGGAAAGATCACCGCCAAAAAATGCACTACACTTTCGGGACTAATGATCAAAGCAGTTGACTCGCCCGGAAACACGAAAAAATCAATCAATCAATCAATGTATATTACCCCGTATATACGTATGTATACGAGAAAGTAAAAAGGATTTCAAAATTTCAAATTTATTATTGGTACTAATCGTGACAAAAAACTCTTTCAGACGACGACGTATGTAGATGACATCCACGTCTACGTCCGGCACCATCACAAAGCATGAGGATGTGGATCTCGATTTCTTCTCCACGTGGTACACAATACTATTGTCACGTAAATCATTCGCTCTACGTACAGCAATTCTCCTAGCTAGCACTCCTTCCCTGGCTGGTCTTTAATCTTTGGAAACCGCCGTACTAGGCTGGTGATCATTTGCACAGCGAGCAAGCTGTTTTAGACGGCCGCTGGTAGGATATCCTGCCATTTTATATCAGTCAGCCCAACAGAAATTAACCGCTCTACATCGTGAGTTGCCCTCTCCCTAGTAATTTCCTTCGAAACGTCTTCTAAACTCACGCGACAAAATAAATCTACCGCCTTCACTATCGTTTTGAAACATGAAACGCTTTTTCGCTAAAGCATGTGCGTAGGAGCGTGCCAACTTACTACCTCAATAACCTAATCCATAACTTAATTCATTTCATTTACTTGTAATGTCGGTTACCTTTAAGTAGTCGGTAGCATATCATCTGCGAAATTTCCGCTCTGTAATTAGTAGTCGAAAGAACCAGCGATTTAAGCATGTTGCCTCGATCTATAGTTGCCACACTCGGAACTCTACGGCTTGAACGAGCAATTTCTTTAAGTGCATTTCTTCCCTTATTATGATCCGACAATGGGGCAGACCCCATCTCTTCTCGTGCATAAAACCATCTCTCAGAGTTTTCTCAGACAAGTACGTTCTCTAAAGCAACATTGCAAAATTTGATTTTTCTGAATGTTTTAATTTTAGCTCAACGCCTCACTGTGAATGTAGAGAAAGTTTAAACTCTACCTGGAAACCTTAAATAGCTTTTGAAGATATCACTAAATTACCTACAAATAGCAAACCGGGAATTTTGTATCCACATAATTTCGACGAGGTTGTTTCTGCGTTTTCTATTCACGTCGTTAAGTCACTTTGCAAGAAAATAAACATTTTGGACGAAAGGAACAACGCTGAATTAATGTACTATTTTATCTTGAACAATGATACGATACTCCATAACTGTGATACGTTTAATTGCATTTTTAAGAAGAAAAATGTTCTCGTACAGATTTTACTATCTAGTAAATTGTTCACTAGAGAACTATTCAATGCAGTTGTCAAAAACCAATATTTAAATAGTGTTATTGCCGGTAAGAACCACTGTACCACAATTTACCTCTCCTTCCAGTTACTCGTATATGCGATCTCCGATTCCTGCAAAGTGTCGCTTCGAGGAACTTCACATTATCACGAGTTCCTTTTGTCCATTCTAAAATATAATCATCATTCGTCGTTTTCTTCTCCACGACGCTAAAAGTTATCAAAATAATTGAAATCCATTCAAATGGAATAGACGTATTTCACCGAAGCGAAAAAGTTAGATTAATACTTTCAACGGATGTTAATAAATAAATTTTTGCCAGCAATTTCTTCTTTTAATATATCTTGGTACTCCATGTCACTTCCTTAACTTTGCGGGAAACGTTGTCCAGGAAGTGCTGACATGTTTTCGTTTACCAAGTTTGTTTCATCTCGTGCCCTACTCTACTGACGAATGACGATTTGACGAAAGTAGTGTTATTTCTGCACTATTTCCTAATTGAGCAACTAGCTATCACAGAGATCCCAGTATTATCTATCACTTTTATAAACCAAACCGCGGAGTCCAGGTGACCCTGAACTAAATCGACACTTTTTGGGGGGATAACGGATTTTTAGAGGAAATGAGCCAAAATTTTTGAGCATCAAGAGGCAAATGTTCACTGCATTAACATCTCTAGCAATATTTTAAATGAATAAATGTTGAATATTACATGCTAATTGTATATGTTGAATGTTTCCTTATATATCATTTTGTCCACATGTGTTAATATGCTAGAAGGGTTCTTCTTCACAAGTAAAATGGAAGAAGATGACCTTTTTGAACTTAGCACTTATGTTATGCGAGTTTTGTGTTTCTTTTGTAGTTTCTGTATCTCTTGAGTAAACGGGCATGATTTGTTTGCGTGGTGTAAGTGCTATTGTCAATTCCATGGCGATTCAGGAATTGTTGAACATTATATATATATATATATATATATATATATATATATATATATATATATATATATATATATATATGTGTGTGTGTGTGTGTGTGTGTGTGTGTGTCATTTGTGATATGTATGTAATATTCAACTGATCCTCGAACGCATATCGAAAGGTATACCTTTTGATATGTCTCACACACTTTTTATAATTGCACCTAAAAAAATTTGACCCCACTAATCTTAGCACATTATTATCTGCACCTGTCAGTGCTGTGCCTCTAACCTGGAGGTCCTAGAGTTCTATTCCCGGCGGTGGTAGGATTTTCGACACTAGTTAGAGAGTTGGATCGAACTCAGCCCTGTTTGGAAAAGAATTCTAGCGGTCGGTTGCTCTGATCGATAGTTTTCCGTGGTTTCTCGAATCAACACCAAGCGAATGCCGAAGCAGTATCCTAACAAACACAGACCGCGCGCGATATTTACTTCCTCTAACTTGCCCTATCCTCTCCTTACACGTGTCTTTGGATCAGTCAGTAGCTTAGAGCTTCTCCCCGCTGGATCGATATTACCCTGAAGAGCGGTACCTAGTTGGGAACATCTCCGCAAACCGCCGTGGGTCGGCGCAGGGTCGAGAATCGTCGCTAGAAGACACATCCGGCGAGTATGGAGAATCTGGAGCGTCGTGGAACACCAAGACTCGTCGACGGTGACCAGACACTGAAAGAACTCCGCTGGATCTGCACTATTACAATGATGCACACTTCTGTTTCTGCGCATTAGTGAGAATACGGGCAATCGATCGTGCACTCACCTTTTTCCTCTTCAAATTCTCATGGATTTTGGTTGGGCATTGTTTGGTTCGCATACAGTTGCTGGCCGTCCAGTGCTTTTGCGTTTTTCAGCATAGTCCCTGCCTTCTTGGGACACCGATACCCAACGATACATGGATCTGCGACTTCGTGATGATTCTCCACATATTGTTACTCTGCCCTTGTGAATGTTTAAAGCAGTCATTCCTTCCCTCCAGAGAGTATCGCACTGATCACCGTTGCTCATACTTGTCAGCTCATATTTGTTAAGTGTATTGTAAAGCTTATTCTGAACATACAAATCCTCCCCCACACCGGCAGAGAGAATACACTATCCACCGGCTTACTAGAAAACCGGAACAAATTGCTACTGAAATAAAACAGGTAGTAGCAACACCATCTGGTGGCTGTAGACGGTATAGCTGTAGTGGTATAGTTTCACACTTACAGAGGCACACATTTCAAATTGTTTCTTTCCAGAAGTTATAGGGGGAGTGCCAATCAATATTGAACGAAATAAATACTTATAGAAAACGTCGAAATTTGCAATCCGAATAGCTCTTGCCGTGGAAAGTGTACGATCTTACCCAATGTTTAACCGACAACTTCGGAACAAAGGACTGACTTGACATACTTGTATTTTCTATTCGTCCTGAAAATATCATGCCAAAAATGTTAACTTTAACATAGTAAGAATTAACATGTAATGTTAATTTTGAAGAAAAAAGTTTATTTATACTAACATACGGCGTTTAACATGTTCTGGACAAATTTTGAACAGTGGCCCGGGTACCTGAAGATGCCGAGTGTTACTGAAAAGGGGATGCAAGTGGGTCTGAAGTGGGCAAGTGGGTTTCTTTCCCATGCATTGACACACTGTGTCGCAAGGATAGTGCTGATGATAGCGTTACTTTATACCAACGGTACACAATAGACTACGTGAAATTGCCCAGAGCCTGCGAATGAAGAATTCTAAAATACGAGAGAAATCTTGTTGGTAAATTGCATTTTAGACAGCTGTTTATAGGGCCAAAGCTTTGTTTCTACTCGCAAAGCTTGCCGGTAAAATTCACTCTTCAAACGTTTTATTTTCTCGCTACCGCTCACACAGTAGCGAGAAAGTTATGTAATGCTGCGTGAGAAAACGGCGAATTTTTGGCAGATAAACTCTTGTTACAGGAACCTGGTAACGATGAAGTGGATAAATCCAGTTGCTAAATTTAGAAAAAAATCCTCTAACACGTGGTGAAGCTAGTGTCCAATCCATGTGGGTCCTTGATACCGTAGCTAATGTCCAATGCATGTTTTCGGCGTCCTTAATACCCAAAAATCAAATGACGGCAAAACGTCTTTACGTCTGTCCGTCCGTCAATGAACAACGCTAGCCGCTAAATCGTTCAGCCAATTTTCTCCAAAAGTGAAATTCTCCAATTGATCTGCTTGTTGTTGCCGATTTGAAACAGATTTTTTTTTAATTTTGGGGGTTCTTTACATGAAGTCCTTGGGTCATTTTCAAAATCTTTAAAAAATTGCTCAATAGTTTTTTATTAAATTTTGTTGTTGATTAATGTGAAGAACGTTTAAGAGATTGGTGCAGGTCTCAGGTTCGTCAAAAACCCTGATTTTTCGAATATTGCAAAAATTCAAAATTTGTTCGCCTTCTTCCTACCAAAATTATGAAGATACGGTCTTTTCCCTTAATGAAATCGGTTCCTTAAAGATAGATTTTGGAAAAAGGTCATGGACAATTTTTGTTCAATTTGAGTATATTTCGCGTAATTTTGCGTGATAATACGGGCGAGAAAGTAAATGCTGCTTTTACACCACTAACTTCACAATGTGAAGTACATACGTGCGTACGTAATGCTTTGAAGGCTGACAAATTTACCTGTTTTACGCGAGGTTTTTGCTTTTTATTAATATTGTAATCGTAAGACGAAAAATGGCGAATATTCTTCGGAAAAACTCTTATCGCCGGGCTTTGGTAGGGAAAAAGTGAATAAATTTTCTATGTTTAGTAAGTTACTTACTCTAACACGTTTATGTTTTCATAATCAATTTGTTGTGTAACCTTGATACCAAAAAATTGATTGATGGCAAAACGTCTGACTGTTTTCGCGTTTATCAATCCGTCTGTGATCAAAGTGAATGCTTAAACAGTTCAGACGATATTATCCAAAATTGATATTCCTCAATTAATTTAAACGACCTCAATGCCCTCTGAGATTGAGACGGATATTTGGGGGGGAACATTACATGAAGCCTCAAAAATATATTCAAAGTTTTCTGAAAAAAAAGAGTGAAAATGACTCCACATTTTTTATAAAATTTTGTTTCTGAATGGCGTAAAAGATTATTAAGAGAACGAAGCAGGTCTCATAATCGTTGAAATATCTGATTTTTGTAAAATTACAAAAGTTCAATTTTTTTCTGCTTCTTCCTACTATTACAACTTTAAGATAGAGTATTTTTTTACCTTAATGAAATCTTTTCTAAGAACAAATCTTCAAATAAGATTATTTACAATTTTTCGAAAATATAAGTACTTTTGCTGTGAATTATAGGCAATTTAAATAATTTTCTTGCACCTTTTATGGACGCTTCGACCTGTGCCCTTTGCCCTTTGCTCTCTCTCGCTGGCCTTGAGCGTCGCCTCCTCGCCGCAGCACAGGGGCTTTTTGTAGCTTCGCTCGCCTTCCGGCGCAGGACGGCACGTGGAGGGAAAATTTTTACTGTCACCCATGCGATGGGCGTTTAGAAAAGTCGGTACTTTTTAACTAGCGTGTTCTCGCAAAGCGTGCAACAGCTACAGCGCGTGGCCTTGGCGGCAGATTCTGACAAATGAGCCCCTCGTCACCCGCTTTGTGGCTGCGCCGTCGTCAATCTCCGTCCGCCTGAATGCGGCCTGCGCGCTGGCGCCTTCGCCGGATGCGCACGTCGCGGCGCGGCGCACACTGGTTCGATCGGGCCGAAAACCTGGTCGTAATTACAAACGCCAGTGCATTTGCGTATAAGAAAGGTATCAACTTGTTTTTGAGGTCCCTGAATTTGAATATCATAATGAAATTTCAAAATCCAAAATGGCAGCTTCAAAATGTCGATCAACTCATTTAAAACAAACAAAAATGCATAAAATAATATACGTATGGGATTCTGGAGATCACCAATTTCGAATATCATAATGAAATTTCAAAATCCAAAATGGCAGCTTCAAAATGTCGATCAACTCATTTAAAACAAACAAATATGAATAAAATAATATACGTATGGGATTCTGGAGATCACCAATTTCGAATATCATAATGAAATTTCAAAATTCAAAATGGCGGATTCGAAATGGCTGACCCTATTTGTGTAGATATGATATGATATAATATATGACAAAATGATCCTCGCGGGCGCAGGTTAATATTGTTATCATTCCAAAAATCTACATCAGTAATTTTCTTATTAAAAGTAATTATCATAAAGAAAAATCGAAAAAATATACAGAGAACAAAATTCTCTATGGCGTCGAAGGCACTTCTGGGATATCCAGTGTTAAATCTTATTATGCTGCATTGCAGTAAAGTGGCAATAAAACAGAAAAGTGCAGATGTGTGCAGCTAAATGTGTGTTAACCTGATTAAAGACATTCTACTTGATAAATAAAAGAATGGTTGAGGCAGGAATACGCAGGACAAAAACTATAATTCACAATATGCATGACTAACGTTGTTATTCTCCATATGTTGGAGTTCAGCCGTGTTAGATATAAAACTATCAGACACTTTTTCTTCAGAATATACTCAACTTATGGTCAAAAGACTCTGCTGTTTGGAAATATGAATAGAATCCACAAAAGATACTTCAAACACTTTTTTAATTTCATACATATAGTTGACAAGAATCAATGAATTAGATTGTTTCGAGCAGCGGTAATTTTATGAGACCGTGAGGGCGACAAAATTGATTGAAATAATATTCTGGAGCTGAAGTAGTGTGCTCCAATGTTTTTCGAAGGAGATTCGCTATGTCAGAATTCCTGACGCGCACTTTAAATGTTGCCATTATGGCCAGGTTTTTGGCCCGATTGAACCAGCGTGCGGTGTGGAGAACAGTGTGTAGAGCGAAGGCCTAAGTGACTGTGAGGGAGACGGGGAGTAAGAGAAAGAGGGTGACGAAAGACAGAGTCGTAAGGGGAGCAAAAAGGAAAACGTGAAAAAAATTTCACGCCCTTTGTTTAAGGCGCTGATATCATTACCGTGTCCCATCTAACCATGTCTACTAAATAAAAATCACACCCTTCTCTACCCTTCAACTTTCGTGAAAAGATAATGTTACAAAACCTGATTTTGTTGTCCGTGAAGTATGAAAATCTAAAGAAATATTTTTCGATCTGTATTAAATAGAAGAAACGGAGGTTTTTTGACGAGACAATATTTAACATCAAAATATTCAGATTGTTTTACCAACAAAAAACATTGGCAACTGACGATAAAATGAGGTAAAATAACGATGTCCCTAAAAGATATCTTACATCTAGCAAACTATCTTAAAACACTCTACTTCTATATCAATCTTCAGATGTTCCACAATAAATGTATATTTTTTAGGTCAGTACGGGAATTTAAGTTAATTACTTTCTTCCAAAGAACATGAAAAAATTTCACGTGACGAAATTGATGACATTTCTCTTCCTGATGGGCAAGCAACACTACGTGGTGGTGTTTTGCAGGTCACGTCCTGATGCAGTCAAAGATATTTCGTGGGCCTACCAAACTGCGCACGAGTTGCTTAACAATCGGGGACAAATGTTAGAAGTGGAGTTTCGTTATATTAAATGTCCTACCACATATTAATAGGCAATGATTGATCATCTTTAACTCCTCTACATTCCTTATGTTGGAAACTTTTATTCTGAAACACATGTATATCTCCTAGCTTACTGTAATCATTTTTAAACGAGGTCCAGGATTCGAACCTTAAAAAATCCTCCTTGATATAGTACTTGTCAGGTACTGAACCCATTGGTAAAGGTATCATCCTATCCTCGCACTTATCTTATCCTCGCATCCTATCCTCGCTCCTATCATCGTATTCTTGAGCAAATACTGACGTGCCCCTTGGTTTCTTCTGGATATAAATGTAGATTCCCTTTCTGAGCAAGTTTTCTTTTCCTCTACGTAATGTAAGTGCAGAAATCGGTTATCTCCTTATCAGTACTAAAGAATAACAATAACCTGAGAATTTAAGCTTTGTGTTTATTGCGTAAAGTGAAAAATGTGATTTTATATAATGCCAATCTGCTGAATCCGAATTTTCAATCCATTTACTTCGATCGCGTAAGTTTTTCTTGCGAAACCAGTTTACATGTATTGTATAATAATGCGAATTTCATCACAAACGTTTTCATATTTTTTATTTTAAAGAAAAACACAATATTTAGTATACACAACGCGCTGAAATTAATGTGTATGATGGTTAATACATGTTACTAGACTGTTTTTGCTTTATTTAGTCGTGTTTGATTTAATATTGGAAAGTTTCACACAAATTTTACACCCGTTGCTTCTTACTTGAGAAAGTTCTTCTGTTAATGTTTCTTTTATGTTTGTCTTGAGGTAATTCACAACAGGTAATAACATCCGACAATAGTTTCCAAGCAAATTGATCCTCCAGTGCCCCTGGTACCTCCTTGGGAACTCCAACACATCCTTGTAAAATCATTCACTTCACTAAAAAATCCTAGATTTTCAGGGAAATAATCTAAATGCGAAAACAGGAAATGAATTTTCATATTCATGTTATAATCAAGTTTCTTGTATGCTTCAAAAATGTTAGCGACAATGTTTCGGTAATTGGGATCATTGTTGTTACCAAGAAAATTTGAAAAACTTCACAGAAAGGTACTCATGCTGTTTTCTTTTCGTCCATATTGTTTTTAATTGTTACATTGGACATAAATTTTCTTACATCAAGATCATCTTCTTTTAATTTTCCTTCAGATAGTATTGGGAATTTCCCATACATGAGAAACGAACTTGAAACAGTCTTCTTCATTATTTAAAGCATTTACTAATTGTTTCATTAAGCCAAGCTTAATGTGGAAAAGTGGTTTTATGCCAAGCTTAATATGGCAGCAAAACTTTAGCACTGGCCTGCGCAACGCCTGCGGGCATTCTGCGCTTACGAGCCGACTGTCATTCCGTCGAGTGCCGAAAGTGCAAGTAGTAGGGGGTAGAAAGCTTTGATGGGGGGAGCCTGACGTAGTACGTCGCGGCGCGTATATTGAATACCGGTGCATCTAACGCAATGTTCCATGCTATGAAATCATTTTCACACTCTTTAAATAAGTGATGTCCCGTATTTCAAGCTACAAGGGACACAATTCACTGTTTACGTTCTTCTGCACACTACTTTGTATCCACCATTGTATCCACCATTGTATGTATTTTCTTTTTTTAATTTTTTTAATTGATGCTCATTGCGACTCTCAGTCAATATTTTAAAGCAGTGGCATTATTTAAAACTTTATTAATTAATTCTGACAAAATTTTACAATTTAATAATTGATAGTTTACCAGGAATATCACAATCTCCAAATGATAGCAAAATAAAGAAAATTATGAGAGCAATCTCTCACATCAAGATTGTCATAAAAATTGGAATATTGGCAATTCCAAAAACGGTATTGTTTGTAGCACATATATTTGTGACCATTTTCCCCATTATGAATCTGAACGAAAGATAGCAACAAGAAAACCTCTGACGATACGTTACGGGCAATCATGAGATTATCATGGGTCTTGTTAAATAGAATGCAAAGGGTTTAATATTTTTATACAATGTAAACGATGAATAGTGTTCGTTGATTTGGTATTAGAAATATGTAATGTACTCTTGCCAGAAATTAGAGCAGAAAGTAATCATGATTTTTTAAAGAATAATATGTTTTAGCTTTGAGAGAACAAATTAAACATAGTTAATGAAAAATACTTTATTGCGGTGATCATAAAACAAAAACAATTTAGTATCATAATTTTGTGTGTAGCAAAACACTAAATTTGCAATTACATCGTAGCTAAGCGAATTATATTATTAGCCCTACAAGCAATTATAATACTTGGTGTCGAAATCAAATATGTATTATTCGCCGTACTTTCATATTTCACACTGTTATATATCGACAGCAAATATTTCCAATATAAAACAAGAAGCAATATTACTTGAAATGACCGTCATGTTCCCGCAGATTGCTCATTCAATTTCCGCGCTGTGGTTCGCATTGTAATTGGTGGTCCCCACTCCCAGAATGAGTCTTATCCCCACCCTTCATCGAGTTTTGAATTTGCACCCGGGTTGCCCGCGCGCGGCACCTGATATCACTGAAAGTGCAAATTGCTGTGCAGGTCCTTCTATTGAAGAACTTACATGGCTTTGGCACACAACATTCTCAGAACCGGCCTACAAACTTTCTCGAGATGGACAGTTTTTCTTAGTCCAGTGATCAAATCGTGCCCTGTTATCCCACAAGCAAAGAAACAAGGCAATTTGATAAAATCAGATTGTTTACCCAGCAGCATTGTAAGAACTTTGAAATAGCCACAAACTTGCCAGTTGTGTTCTCTGTAGTTCAATCGCAATAACATCAATTGTAAAATTTGTATATGATTCTTTGAGGATCACTGAATAGGCAACAGGCACTGAACCCAAAACTTTTCCATTATGAAGGAGCACACCCTTTAAACTTCGCTTGGAAGAATCAATGACAGTCTCCACTCAGTGGATCACAGTTCGGAAGTCCGAGTTTTAGCATAAGTTCTTTCGCATTATTGCAATACACAAGGGAGCCATATTCGGAGAAAAATGATTTAAATTCTATTTCGCGTTGTCTGAACCAATAGAATGATGTTTTTGAACAAAGCAGATTTTTTGTTAGAGTCTAGAACCCAGCAACTGAGATAACTCTTTAGAGAGGGCAAGTCATTTCATTCAATCTGATTAAAACACCATGTTTTGCAGCAGGTGATACTGGTAGGAAGTCTCTGTCACTCATCTCAATTTCCATCATTTCTTCATCATATTCGATGAAAACTGTTCCCGATTTTCTGGTAGCACAGGGATTGGTACATCAGGCCCATGGGGACAGGTGAAATGTCTGACCGAACAACTGGCTACACAATTTGCTTTTTATATTTTCAATTGTACCCCTTCTAATCACACGAACAGAAGTAGCAGTCATTACTATGATTTGTCTGTTCTCTCCAAACCATAGGTATTCCAAAATATAGCGACGGAATTTGCCGTTAACCCAATGAACTTCAATGCACATTCTACATACTTTGTCGGGAGACCAAGATTTACTTTGTTCTTCATGTTTCATTCCAGAATAGGTAAGATATTAATATTTTACAAAATCTGTAATATTAAGCCTCTGCTTAGGCCATGTATATTTCCCACATATATAATAAAAGTTGTCTGGATTATTTATATATGAGCGTTGCGACTTCACTAAGGAGTGGCTATCTACATAGGATAATGGCAAGAGTGCGCGTTATCTCGCTCTAACTTCTGAGGCGATCGCACACTGTATCAGATAAGAAATATCTGGTTCTCTCGGTGTTTACTATAAACACATTAAAACATTCTAAATACATTTGGTTTTAAAATACTGATGTCATAAAACTACTCCTGGTAAAGTATTATAGTTTATATAATTAATCTTTAGGCATACGAAAGTTTTGCGATAAGGAAAAGAAAATAAAATTTAAAAAAATTAAATGGTACGTGATAGGAACTTTCTGGCTTTAAATTTGATTTCAGCATGCCAAAAATACCCCCAAAACATTCAAACTTCGTACGCAGCAATTTCATTGCAGATAAGTGTAATCCTTCTTTAGGTTCTCTCGGCAGGAGGCGATTCTTTGATGCGGACCACAATAAGAGATAAGTGGAAAAATAGTTGCTCATTTGCCAAAGCAAATATTTTCTATTACATGGAAGCGATAATTTCTTGTTATCAAATTTTGCCAAAAACTCTCGATGCTAGCTATTCATAATTATGAATAGATAGCATTATTTTTAAGTCAGAATTGTAATTCAACTCAGTGTAGTAGAAGAACGAAGGTAAGAGTTTCTGAGCTCAAGAAAACGAACACAAGTTGTCCTTTTCCCTCTACGATGCATAGATTTTAACTGCTTTCACTAAATAAATAAGTAAATAAATAAATAATGGATAAATGAATAAATAATGGATAAATAAATAAATAATGGATAAATAAATAAATAAATAAATAAATAAATAAATAAATAATGGATAAATAAATTGATAACTAAGTAAATAAATAAATAGCCCGAGTTGCAAAATCGGAAAATCCACGACGTGTCCTGTCCATATAAATGAACCATTCCTAAATTCCCTTCTCGTGGAGGCAGGTCCAATTTTTTTTCTCAAATGAATCAATAATTTACAGGCTCCGGTCAAGCTCTCCTTTACAGCAATCACCCATTGTTAGAGGCGCACGTTTTTCGTATTGATGATAAAACGTTCCAACAATGAATGAAAAAAGTTGGTTAAACAAGTTGGTTCTAGAAAACAGCGGGCTTGTACCGATGACCTATTCACTGTGGTGAGCAGCCATTACATCTCACCATATACAGACACTTCCAAGGCGAGCGGCGTGCACTCATACAAACATTCTGGCAGCGACCTCTAAAAGCGCTTCCGAATGCAAGCAAGACGCCGATATAAGCATTCGGCGGAGAAGAAGGGGAGACAGTACCAACAGGAGAATAAGTGTGACCACGCTGAAGATCACTAGTGCCAAGACAATGCCACACCCCCAGGGCTCTGACGCCGCTAATGCCACAGGCGCGGCGTCGCTGGAGGTCCGTTGTGCGATGTGGGAAGAGGCCGCCATCAACGACGTTGCGTAATAATCACAGTAATATCTCCATCACCTTTTACATATTTCTCTCTATCCCTCTCCCTCTCTCGCTCCCTCTCTCGCTCCCTCTCTCTCTCTCTCTCTCCCTCTCTCTCTCCCTCTCTCTCTCCCTCTCTCTCTCCCTC
>BLKR01012741.1:0-16659 GCA_011170035.1 Teleogryllus occipitalis
TAATGTACCCTCAAATTTTAAAGAATGATTTTTAAATTTCAAAGTTTCAACTAGAATCACATCGACAAGGGATTCTTCAATTTGGAAAAGATCGTACGATCTGTTTAGGCGCTAGTAGTGTTCACAGATGGACGGAGAGACGGACAGACGCAGACAGACTGACGTTTTGCTTTCAATTGGTGTTTTGGCATCAAAGACCCACAAAACAGGAATTATGGTTATATCACGTGTTAGAGATTTTTTCTCTTAATTTAGTAACTGGATTTATCCACTCCTTTGTTTTCAGGGCCCGGCAATACATTTTTTCTGCCGAAAATTCGCCGTTTTTTTCGCGGAGCATTACATAACTTTCTCTATACTACGTATATTATTCCGTATGTATGTGCGTATACGAGAAAGTAAAAAGTTACGTAATTCTACGGAGGAAATCGGCTAATTTTCGACACAAAAACTGTAATTTCCGGGCCCTGGTGTCAAAAAAAGTGGATAAATTCAGTTGATAAATATAGAATAAAATCCCTTTAGCATGTGGTGTAGCCAGAAGCCAGGTTTGGTGGGTAGTAAATACAAAAACAATGATTAATTGTAAAACGTATTTTCTTCTGTGAACAATGCTAACGGCTAAACTGTTCAGGCAATTTTCTCCAAAGTTGATATTCCGCAAGCGATCTGGCTGATGTCGAGCCCTCCTGAATTTCAAATCAATATTTTATTTTTGGATGGTACTCTACAAGAAGCCCCTGAAACATTTTCAAAAATTTAAAAATGGCATGAATTTTTCTGGTTAAATTTTATTGCCGGATAGCGTAATGGACGCTATAAGACGATGGCGGAGATGATTTTCGTTCATATACTGAATTTTTCCAAAAATGCAAGAAAACAATTTTTTTTTCGCCGTTTTCCTACAACTTAAGTATTGAAGATAGTTTGTTTCCTTAATGAAATGTGTTCATCAAAAACAGATCTTCAAATATTCCTTTCAAATAATCAGTCCTTTAATAAAGATCACGTACAATTGTTTAAAAATATAAGTACTTTAGATAATTTTACAATTTTTGAAATAGCAAATTTGAATTTCCCCGGCTTCGTTTGACGAGCTGTCATTCTGAATTTCTTTTGAATTCTGATGATTGTCGGGACGGACAAGGCGCTATTACGACGCTGTATTTTTCATTTAATGTCAAAAAGAGTTAAAAATTGTGTGTAATGTACTGTAGGGAGAAATGTATTCTGTGAACGTTTTCTTAAATTTTGGTATCCCCTTGCCCTAACTCATATACAAGACAAATTCTGAGTACACAAAAAACGCGTTTATTCTTCAAATCGCACGAGCGTTTGCTCTTCGAGTTGCATTGATTTAATTGAAATTATCTCAATGAGGTTTTCTCTCTTAATAATAGTATTTAAATATAACATGAAAGAAAAACAGAAAATACCGGAATTTTGAAGGAACATTTATTACAAAAATTTGATATTTTCTTGTTATAATATTCAACTATGGATATTTGAGATGTGTTTCCGAGAAGTTCATTGTTGGCGACATGAATGGGAAAGATATAACATACGGCGGCTTTGGCCGGTATTACACTATAAACGTTATATGACATATCTTTGCTAAAGAATTTTGTGGCAGTCTCTGAACTTTGATGAGAAAACTTTGACAAAGAAATTTGATGAGAGCATAACATTTCGTCCAAATTTTATGTAGGTTTGCTCGCCATTTACAATCAATTACGCACAAATAGTTGTGTTTTGCTACTTTATGTTTTATTATAACTAATCTATGTTAAATGCTAATGTAGCAAAAGGTAAATAAGAAAACGTTTGAGGGTGAGGCTTTAGAACAACGCCATGGTGAGGTTATGGGTCGCACATTGTGAAGCATTGATTAAAGACCTTCGAAATGAAGAATTATTTGAGGATGGATGAGGAAACATTCAATTTTCTTTGTCGTTCTTCCTTCTTTCGAAATTCTGTCCTCTGATAGGGAAGTTTAAAAAAATTATCTTCCTGAACTGAACATTTTCCAAACACCATATTTTCCACTTCCCGGGAAAATGTGTCCTACAAACGTTAATTCGTTTGGTTTTACTTTTGTAGTTCGGATGGACAGTATTATATAAACATTCTAATTACTCGCACTCAGCAATTATGACTTTGGTTGAAGCAATACCCCTATATCGGACGCCACGTTACGAAATATGATAAAAGTTGGAAGCCTGAGACTACATTTTATCCAAGAAATTTTCTAAAAGAAATCTTTTATAAAATATTGGCTATTACACTGTCATATTTCTTTTATAAAATATCTTTGACAAAGATCTTTTACAGTGTAATACCGGCCTTTACTTACTTAACGTTAATGTTAGAATATATCTACGTTCAATAAAATGTTGTAATCGAGTTTAAAGTCGATATATATATATATATATATATATATATATATATATATATATATATATATATATATATATATATATATATACGCAGATATGCATTAGGCAATACGTATTTATAATAGTATTCATTCATTTACTTTCCAAATTATTTTACCTTTTTCACTAACTAAAGCAGCAAATTAGAATACATTTTGAAATAGAGTTCGCAGCGAAAATGAAATGTTTTAGCGGGCTTACTGCTTTCCGGGGCATCAATAACTGTTTAATTTCTTAATTATGTATGAAGAGACTAATTATGATTTGTTTGGTTGTACTTGTAGGTCATCATTTAAAAGAAAATATAATATTTAAGAATTATTTTAGAATATCTTGAGATCGGGCAAAAATAATTTTATGTATTCGAAACACGAATTAGTGGTCCATAAACAAGACTTATAAGAACATTTAATCACAGCAATGCTAACTGAAAAACAAAACAATTTTAACAGGAATTGATAAGCAAATATGTGTCCAATTTTGGCAGCGTCAATTGTTGCTGCCCACAGCATCCATTGTTGCGCTCATTGCCGACGCTTCTGAGGTTGATGCTCTCTTCAGCTGCCTGTCCCAGTTGGGACTCTACAGCCAGGTGTTAGTGGTGTGGGATTTTTCTTCTCCTAGTTTTGCCTCCACTCCCCTGTACTGAGACGGGGATTGGTAAACTAGGAAAAATAACATAGGGGTTAATACATTTTATGTTGGACAGGCTATTTTATTAGGCCTTTAGGAAGACGGAAATGGGGGTGGAAAAAAGGATTAAATGTTTTTATTGATTTTTTACTTTCTCGCACTTACTGTCGTAAGAAGAAAAGGTATTGTAATCGTGCACCAGAATACGGCGAATTTTCGGCTTAAAAACCGTCCCATCCTGGTAACGAAAAAGTGAATAAATTTATTTGCTAAATTTAGGGGGAAATCCTTTAACGCGTTTAGTAGCCAGAATTCATGTTTTGTGGATCGTTGTTACCGAAAAATTGAATGACGGCAAAACGTTTGTCTATCAGTCTTTCGTCTGCGAACAACGCTAGGGGTTAAATTGTTCAACCGATTTTGTCCAAAATTGATAATACCCAATCGATCTTGTTGATATCACGATCCCATTAATTCGAAACCGATATTTTAATTTTGGGAGGTACTTTACATAAAGCCCGAGAGATATTTTCAAAATTTTCTCAAAAGCGGAGTCATCGGTTTTGATTAATTTTTTTCCATAATCTCAAGAACGTTTAAGAGAATGGTGTAGATCTCATGTGGGCGTCTGTCTGTCCGTCTGTAGTTAACACAAGCATCTAAACGCCGCACGTTCTTTTTTAGTCAAATCTGTGATACATGACAGTTTAAAATCATCTTTGTGAGAGACAAAAGTTATGAGTTTCTGTGGCATAGCAGGTAAGCGCACTGTTGGAGAAGCTTAGGCACGTAAGATCGAATCTCATCCACGGCGAATAATTTTTGCGGGTAGAAATTATTTTGCGGTTAATTGTATAGTTATAATCATTCGTATCCATTATAAATATCGCATAAAGCATGTGTTTTGAGGCGCCACTACTTATTTTAGTGTGTTAATATCTTTAAGAATCACGTATAAATATGCCCCTATTGCGATTCTGGCTTCAGAACGTCTGCAAGCGCCCGTGTTGAGCTCTAGCGTTATCGCAACTTTCATCTGTGACGTAATTCAACCTTGGCCACAGTCGCCGAAAGATAAGACCGGCAACGACTTCCACAGAGGGTTCTAAAAACCACGGCTTCTGGTTGAAAATATTTCTAAGTAAAATGAGCTATGTAGTTGCGTGGGTTGTAATCGTTTAAATTCTTATTGCGAATTTGATACCTTTTAAACATGTAGATCATTCCTCTAATAAAAAATCTAAGTGCAATGAATATCACGTAACTATTCTTTTCGTAATAAGTGTGCTTGGACAGCGTGTTGAGAAATATCTGAGATAGCACAGTGCGGTCGAGCCAGACCTACGGACTACAGGGATCTGAGTTCAAATCCCAGTAACGCTGGAATATTTTTACCTCCACGTGTAAAGAGAGTTACGTAATGCTGTAGGAGGAAGTGTCGAAATTTTCACAGAAAACACGTTTTGTAAGTAGTTAGTTCGAAAAAAGTGGATTGTTGGTATTGTTCTTTTATTTTCTATACACAAGGCTGTCAAAACGCTTGTTTTTTGAACCCGAAAAAGTGATTTTCCAAAAAACCTCTTTGTGAATCCGTCTTCGTGTGAGTAATTCTAGAGCCTAAAGTAAACACGATTTTCACCAAAATGGATATTCCTTGAACGATCTGGCTAATATTACGAATCTTCGAATTTGAAACTAATCTTTTAATTTTGAAGGTACTTTACACCAAACCCCATCATATTTACATAATTTCCTCAAAAAGAGCTCCAATTTTTCTGTAAATCTATTCCTCGAAGCACAAGATGTTTAAAAGTGGCGTACGTTCAATTTTGGGCGAACGATCTGAATTTTCGAAAATTGCGAACAAATACCTATTAACATTGTCGAAAAGAAATATTAACGCTAGAGATTTTTGTTTCATGAAATCTCTTTTTAAAAAGAGATATGAAATTAATGAAAATTAAACACTCCACTCTTTCCTAGTAATGATCCACTCTTCACTAGTAATGATTGCTGCTATTGGGTCTAACCGCTTCCTTATTCTTTGGAGGGCTACTGCTTTTAAAAAATTTTTTCCAACAGTATTATCTCAAAAGTACAAAAAACTATATTGTTAATAATAAACATGTTACATGTTTCTGGGGTGTTTACATGATTCTAGAATGCAAAGTTTTGCGTAGAAATCATATTTTCAAACCAAAATTTGCGTGTTTATTGCAGCTCAGCCATTCAAAATATCTATGTAGTTTATTAGACAAAGTATGATTAAAATTGTTTAAACAGCGTTTTTCAAACTTTCGACGTTTCCTTCCCCGATACTCTGTATATCCATGCTTCTTTAAAACCAAAAACAATAATTTGCGTACTGAAAACTAATTAATTAAACCCATGGCAGTATAATTGTTAACATAAGTACTGTCACACATCTTTCGCAGGATAAGGAGTAAAATTTAAAGAAAAATTATAGTTCACATGAATTTTGACAAATTGCGTCTTACTTTCTATGATATTCAAATGGTAACATTATATTACAATATTCAATTGGTTAACAATTTCGTCTAAAGAGTCTTGTTTGATAATTCTCCAATTTCGTATTGTAATAAGATATCTTATGATACTCATGTCGTAAATAACTATTTGACAACTATTATGTTTAGTGTATGTGTCTAGCTGGTTTTGTATTATTCTGAGAAACTGGATCATACGAATCACGTTTACTACGTTATTCACACAGGAGCACATGAATCTCAAAAAAGTATTTAATAATATAATCCTTGCTGATGAATCAACGTTTTATTGATGATTTTAATTTTGAAAATTTTCACTAGTTTGGATGTTTAAATATAGGTATCACATGTAATTACATGTCTGTTAAACACGATAGCATTACATGAAGCAAGAAACATTGTTTTTCGTTTGATCATTCACCTTCATCAATCACTCAAAATTACTTTAATTTTCTCTGCTTATCAGTTTTTTAATCTCAGATCTTTGATGAAGACATGAATCAAATAACATCGTAGATATTTGAGTGTTTTAAAAATAATAACGTGAATAAATGCTTATATTTATTGAATTGGTTTTATAATAACCTGTAAAAACATGGGTTTTCTGTTGGTTTTGGGGATGTTGAAAACATTCAAATAGTAAAGGCAATGTTAAGCTGGTGACCTTTAACATTGTTTATTTGATATTTTTCTTAGGGATAGTTTATAATGGTTAAACGTTTTCAAAGAGTGCACATTAGATACCTCGAATGGCCCGTTTCCGTTTAATAAACCGCTACGTTCTCGCTGTACAGATGGTCGTGCAAAATTCAAGGTTTTGATAGATTCGTAGAATGGCGGCCAACAAACCACCTTCGAACTCTGACGATACTGAAATGTAGTCTGTGTTGGGAAGGTCATATCACTTGACCACCAAGTTCGTTCTATGTATTTTCACTGGGAAATGCTAGTGCATTGATATTTACTAAACTGTAAACAAACGCTAAATCTCTTTGAATTGTTATAACATCTGTTTTGCTTTCTTTTAGTAATATCAACTCGTTTTACCAAATACGTGAGTTTGTTATATTTTTACACGCTACAATTATTTAATTTTACAAGTATTTTTTTCAAGCATTTAGGAATTCATGAAATTTCATTGAAACGTTCGCCAATCTAAAAACCTTTTAAATGTATATTAAATATATTAATGTTGTTTAAAAATATGTATTAACAATGCGTAGATTTAGCCCATAAAGCTCTGATTTGAATATTATACAATGAAATCATCAAATTAACAGTTTTAGAAAGGAATGATAAATTGAATTGAAAATATTAACTTAAAGTTTATATACGTTTATTTAGAAATTTCTATACTTGTGTAAATATTGTGATGTGTGATTCTACTCATGTGATCTTTCAAAACCCAAAATTGAATATTTCTGTATTTGAAAACCTTAACACTACCTTCATCCAATCCAGTGCAGTTTATAGCAAACAGCTAAGCAATATGTTTCCCTATTTTTAATGGTAATGGTTAAACAAGAGGAACAAATAGTTTCTGACTCTCGGTGTTAACAGGGGACTTAAAAAAATTAATAATACAGTTATTCGGTTGCTCAACACCCCTTTGATAGAAAAACAGAAACAATTGTTTGGGCGTAATGCACCTTGAAAAATATTTTTTTATAATCAATTTCTTTCCTATTTGATAAATATATCGACTTGAAAATTGTAGGACTTAAAAGAGAATATAAAAACCAAATAAAAGTTATGCTCATACTCGCCGTAAAAATACGAATTTAGCATAATTAAATTGGCCACAGAATTTGTTTACAAGCAAGTGCATTTTAAGCGTATGTGGCAGGCAAAAGCGCGGCATTGGAGAACTGTTTTTCAGTATGCCCATCCCACGCTATTCTGCTAGCGCGAATGAATTAAGCGCAAACAAATGGGGTCTACTAAGATGTTAATTTCTTATAAACAATTACATATATCTCGAGAACGAGATATAATAGCACCGAACGGATTCCGGAATTTTGCATCACATTTAAACGCCATTCAGATTAGACAATAAAAAATTTGCAACAATTGCAAATTTATAAACAATTTCCAAATTTTGCAAATCTAAAGTGGGGAGAGTCTCCCGATGTCCCAGAACCAAAAACAGCGAATTAACAATTTTGCAACAATTTATAATTTTATAAACAAATTCGAAATATGCGTTAGAACGGCCGGGAAGGCTCCGCAAATTGTGCCTGAAATGAATATCTCAAAATAGCAGTTTGTCAGGAGTTACAAATCGATTACTAAAAGTTAGAATAAATTTTGCTAAAATGATAAATATTTACTGGTCTATAGACAATCATTCTGGACGGAAAACCCCGCTTAGAAATATTTTTTTCGTCGTGGCGTACGCGCAGGCAAACTACCTCCTTCGGCAGGGAAATATGACGATATTTCCGTCTCGTACGTAAACGAACTAGCCCCCTCCTCCTGAGACAGCGTTCTTTCTGCCCCTTGGGATGTTGCACCAATCACAGACAACTGTGGTTCTACCTGCTAGCGATTGGTCAACGCGTCCCTCCCCCTGCCCTCCCCCAGGCCGAGGGGTGTCCAAGTTTGTCGGCGCGGTGTGGAAGATAGAATTTTGAACGACATTTTTTCTGAGGGAGAGGGTACGTATTACGTGGTTGGACGGAGGAGCGGAATTGATCGCCACATAAATACAGACACTTATTATTAATATTAACCATTTAGTTACGAACGGGAAACAATTATCCTTGCGATTTTCAGCTCAGCGGTTCGAATGGGACGTTTGTAACTCGTTCTCCAGAGCAGGGACCGAATACCGAAATAATAGCGGTAAAGGTATTTATACCAGTATACAAATACCTTTACCTCTATTATACCTTTATTCAAAATACCTTTAAAAATACCGGTATAGACGTCAAATACCGGTATTTTTAGAGGTATTTTACCTTTATCCGACGTCTATACCGGTAAAATACCTCTATTTAGAGGTATTATACCGGTATTCTCTCATCAAAATACCGGTATTTCAGTAGAATCATACAGGTATTTGGGGGAAATTCATTGGGATTTTTTCCTCTGATGGCTCAGAGGAAACAACTATTTACACGGCAGAGTTTCTGACCGGGAGTTCCTAGGGTTCGAGTCCCGAGGGTGGCGGATTTTCGACACATATTCTAGCTAGGTCGAGTTCTGCCGTTGACTGGGAAGTCGAGTTCTGCCGTCAGACGGAGGGACCAGCCAACGGTCTTTCGCAGACATCAACACGAGCTCGTTCGCTGACCTTGGACCTCACGTCCTGGCGCAGATCTTGGCGACACGTGATAGAGTCACACGTGAGAGATATTTCTTTACAGACTTCATTTGTAAAGATTGGTTGCGCGTGAGAGCCCCACCTACACTACTGAAATGATTTAGGAGAGAATAACAAAACTAGAAATGATGTAATAAATTGCAAAATAATAAAATTAATAAATTATATAATTTACGTTTATTATCATGAGTACCGTTCTAACAAGTACCGTGTGTACGTATATGGGTTGATAGCCTATTATTTATTTTGAGGCAATAATTCAAGCTACTTCTTTTCGTCTTTTTTAAATACATATTTATTTTTCCTTCGGATGTACATAGTTCAGTTACATTTCACTTTTTCATATGTATTGATGGATTACAACTATTCTTATTTCCTAATCTTAAAAACTAACTCTAACTATGGGAAGGGTAGGAAGCTACAATCAGCACCTACTGTTAACAGTTATTTGAAAATATGTTTAGGAAGGCGTTAAAAGGGTAACGGATTTTGAATACCTACGTAAAGTATAGTTTGTTGAGGCGAAGTTCTAGAGGACGGCGTGTGGTATTGAGAATAAAAGGTATTGAAGAGATGGGCTATGTGTTTGGCAAGCTGTCTTGAGTTACAACCCCAAACCTGTACACTACCGTTATCTTGAGGCATTTGCCTTCCTCTCTTATCTCTCCCTCCTATCTTTTCCGAGGAAGTGTCTTATATGCCGTTATTCGGAACTAAATTTTTACTTTCTCGCTACCGCTTACGCAGTAGAGAGAATGTTACGTAATGCTGCGTGAAAAAAACGGCGAATTTCAGGCAGAAAAACTTTTTACAGGGCCCTGGTAACGAAAGAGTGGGTATATCCAGTTGCTAAATTTAGGAGGAAAATCCTCTGATACCTGGTGTAGGCAGAATACATGTTTTGTGGGTCATTGATACCGAAAAAATGAATTACGGCAAAACATGTCTGTACGTACGTCAGTCTGTCCGTCCCGTCCCGTCCCGTCCCGTCCCGTCCCGTCCCGTCCCGTCCCGTCCATCTGTCCGTCCGTCCGTGAACAAGGCTAGCGGCTAAACCGTTCAGCCGACTCTCCAAAATTGATAATCCGCAATCGATGACTGATGTTCCTTGAATTTGAAACCGACTTTTTAATTTTGGGGAGTACTTTACATGAAGTCCTTGGGACATTTTCAAAATTTTCAAAGAAATAGCTTCAACGTTTTTTATTAAACTTTGGATAGTGTGAAGGACGGTTAAGAGAATGGTGCACGTCTCATGTTCGTTAATAACCCTGATTTTTCGAAAATTGCAAAAGTTCGATTTTTTTTCGGCGTCTTCCTACAACTAAAATATTGAAGATAGAAATTTCTTCCCTTAATGAAATGTTCCTTAAAGATAGATTTTGAAATAAGGTCATGTACATTTTTTTCGAAAATTTGAGTTTTACAAAAAATGATGACATGTTTATTCGGAGAGAAACTGCGGTATAAATAGTATTACTTAAGCATTTCTAAGGGCGAGAAAGTATGTGCTATTTCAGCACCACTAGTCAAACCATATTATTGGATTTGGAAGGTCCTTCCGACACATTCCATATCTCCTTTCATGAAAATATTACGAAAATTTCCATGACTTTAAAAGTTGGAAATGAAAAGTAGATAATGAAAAACGAGTTGCATTGATGCTGGAAAATAATAAATAGTGTACTTCAGACTGTGTCAATTCGAAAGCCATCTGCACATGGATCTATCCTGCACAAAATATACTGCAATTGCAAGAAGGTTATGTGAGAAATTGTAGTTGTAGGAAAGCTGGACTGTTTTGTTCATAGTTATAGCTTAATTGTTGGGACACCTGCAATAATAGGAAGACGCAATCTCTTGATAACCGTGAGGACAATTACTAATAATTGTAATTTTAAGAATAATAGTAATTTTAATAGTATACGAACCAGAGCTACCTGAGTATTTGCTTGAGACCTCATCATGTTTTGATGCCGAAGAGGACACCGAAGATTTTTCAGCAGTTACTGAATCATCCGGTCGAAATCGAACCATCAGACTCAAAGCAGGAATAAGTGTATAAACATAATAAAAATAAGTAGAAATATGAACATATTAGTTAGTATCGATTGCTGCTTTATTATCCTATGAATTCACATCTAAAGAAGTTGGATGTCGGTTAAATAAACAAATCATCTCCAATTTGCAACCAACTCCCTATGGGCCAAATCTAGTGACTACTGATGCTTCAACAATAACTTCGCGCAAAATACAGGCTTCTCCCAATATCGCGACGTCTTGCACTTCCCAGTTTTTTTTAATGATTTGGTCATTTGGACTAGTTCTCCGAGGAACAAATCCCAAACTTTTGACTACTATTGCGGCGCCTTCTGCGTTTACGTCGCAAGTTCGTCTGATCTCGATTTCCAAACATTCTTATCTCTTTTAATTACATAAGGTTGTAGAAGAAGAAAAAGTAAAAAGGAAATCATTAACTGAAGTGTAAGATGAAAGCATTTGTATTTAAATTCTTGCCAACCTCCCTCTTCTCTACCCAGTTTTTACACTGAGGTGACAAAAATCATGGGATAGCAATATGCAAGTATACAGATGATAGAAATATCGCATACAAAAGGAGTAAAAGGGCATTGCATTGGCAGAGCTTTCATTTGTATTCAAGAAATTCATGTGAAAATGTTTCGGACGTAATTATGGCAACACAACGGGAATTAACAGACTTTGAATGCGAAATAGTAGTTTGAACGAGACGCATGGGACATTTCATTTCGGAAATCGTTGAGGAATTCAGTATTCCGAGATCCTCAGTGTCAAAAGTGTATCGAGAATCCCTAATTTCAGACATAATCTCTCACCATGGACAACGCAGTAGCGTTTGTGTAGAGTTGTCAGTGCTAACAGACAAGCAACTCTGCGAAAAATAACCGCAGAAATGAATGTGAGACGTACTAAAAAGGAAGAGTCAACTCTTGACTCTTCCTCACCCCATCCTGTCCGCCCACATTATTACCATATTTAATGTATCCCAGTTATATGATAAAGTATGTGCAAGGATGTTACCCCTTTGTTACTATTTTTCACACCTGTTTATTTCGTGAATACTTTCCATATGTTTGACTAGCTAACCACATCTTTATGGCAAAGATATAAAAATTAACTTTTCTTTATTTGATTCCTCTATTATTTTTAAAATGATTTTGTACTGGCTGTTTTGCATTGCCTTTTATTAAATATTTTATTACTATTATTAGGTCCTTTTATATTAAAAAAACTGATATTAAATAAAAAATTGGTGTCATAATATTTCTCAGTGGTGTATAATTTTTTGCTTAAAATTATATTTTAAGCAAAAAAATAATTTAAATTTATATTTTAAACCCTGTAAATCAACCTGATATTTATGTACACTTTCCAGATGAGGGCACTGTTTCTTTTGTTGTGCCTGTTCATGGTCAGAAAAACAAATTTATAATTAGTGTTGGTCGTAATATTAGTGTTTTGACCTGGGATGGGAAGAGTGAGAAGCCTAGTAATTTGGAGACCATTGCAGTAGTTGATGATGAAGAAGGGAAGAGAGAAAATAGACTGAATGATGGAAAAGCTGATCCTTCTGGTCGTCTCTGGGCAGGTGAGGCATATATGAAAATTCCTCTTAGTTCTGGTAATGTGTATAAATATATTACCAAATATTTTGATATTCTGGGTCTTGGTTCAAAAACAATATTGTTTGTTCTTTCTTGATACATTTCAGCAGGATTTGGGATTGAGTATTACCTTAAAAACATCATTTGGTTGTTTAGTAATTCATGTGCATTAAGAATAGAGCAAACAGATTTGCATAACACATTGAGTGCCACCTTCAATTCTAATCTTTACAAATCTGATTCTAACTCAAACAGAATTATCAGTTCAAATTTTTAATTAATTCATGTACAGAGGTGTAAAAATTGTTAGTAATGAAGCAGATGTGTGTTGAATATTAAGGGTCATTTGATGTGCAGCCTGAGTGGGATGGAATGTCAAATCGTTTCAGGACACTGGCACTTTATATATGGTGAATTTTCACCAATACAGAAAAGTACTAGAAACAATAATTTATCTCAAAGCAGAGATTTCCTAATGGAGATTTTGTATTTATGCACAGTGGAACACAATCTCATGTTAACTAAAATTCAATATAAATTAACTTAATATGAAGACATTGCCATGGCCGGAGAGCAGCGTAGGTATGAACTCTGTAGAGAATAAGTGATCAGTTGTCAAGCAAATGCTGAAACAATTCAAAATTATAATGGGGGAACAACTAGACATTATTTTTTTAGTTATGATGTTAAATAAATAAATTGCCCCTTCTCATCTGAAATACTTTATTTTAATAAATGAATTAATGTGCATATTGAGAAACAAACTGAATGTTTCTAGTTCAATATTGTTCCCTGTCTTAGAAACTAATTCACATATAATCAAATATACTTCATTTTATTTTGAATGAAATTATCTTCATTGGTTGGGAAAAGAAACAGTATGTCAATACATCTTATTTTTATGTTAAATAGCTGATGAATTTTCATTCTAGCATTAAGTTGAATTTTATATTTAAATTGACAATAAATGTTCAAATTATTGGCACTGTTTTTTTTGCAAATTTATTATAATTTTTGCAAATATTAATTATTTTGCAAATTTTTCAGGCACTATGGGCCATGAGTCAGGGCCCAATTTGTTTACTCAAAATAATGGTGCCCTTTTCAGTTTAACAAAAAATAGAGAAATATCTAAGCAAATTTCTGGTATCACATGCAGCAATGGCCTGGCATGGACACAAGATAATAAAACAATGTATTACATTGATTCTCTTACATTGAAAGTTGAGGCGTATGATTTTGATATTGAGAAAGGAATACCAAGTGAGTAAAAGAGTTCCACAATTAAATACATATGTTGTAGAAGATATTGTTTTTATATAAAATTACACCAATAAGTTTTGTAATTGAATTATGATATAGTAGCATCACAAAAAATTATGAATAATTTGCTTTTTCAGCCAACAGGCGAACAGCGTTTGACTTTAAAGCAAATAGAATTGAAGGTTTACCAGATGGGATGACAATTGATTCCAATGGAAAGCTTTGGGTTGCTTGTTTTGATGGGCATCAGGTAAGGTGCCATAATCAACATGTTATCAAACTTTTTTTAAATGGTAACTTTATTGGGAAGATTGTATTAAAATGATTTAATTGTTCTTAACAGAAATTATTTTTTTTGTAGGTGATTCAAGTTGATCCTGAAAATGGAAAATTGCTGCAAAGATTTCCTCTTCCCTCTCCAAAAATTACATCTGTAGTGTTTGGAGGTCCCAATTTGGATGAATTATATGTAACATCTGCTTCTATGGATTTGTCTCCTGATGAATTAGCAAAATACCCTACAGCAGGATGCACTTACCATATTAAAGGCATAAATGCCAAGGGCCTTCCTATGGATCGTGTTAAAATGTAATGTGAATATTCAAGTGAGATTATTACTTTTCTACAATTTGTATTCCAGACTTACGTTGTATATGAATATTTGATGAATTTATACTACTTACTTTTTAATGTACTTTTATTGTTAATAGTGTCTGGTAAATTACTGTGATATTGATAAAGATTAAAGAGATGTTTTATTGTCAATTCAAAGTTATGGGCTGTGAAGGATCAGTGAGTACTTATTTTGAATTTAGATGAATGAGTTGTCACAAGTACTAGGGTAAATCCAGAGGGGAACTAAATGGTACATGTCTACATTTTTTTATTTTACTCAATAATTTCAAAATAATTACATTCCCCATTAATTACACCACATAATTACTTACATAATTACAGATTGATCATATTACATTCAAAGGGAATATTCTGATAATGAATAATATTTCAAATTTCAAACTAAAAAAGAAAGTGGGGCGTGAACGCAGACCTGACTCTACGCTTTTGTGAGACGCGATGAGTGGAGATAGCCTAGGGTTGTCCAACTGGCAGCCCGCAAAATGTTGTTAGTCATTAGTAGACATCAGATGTTCAGGGAAGTGCCTATTTTATTCTAGCAAACTTATGTAGAGGCTGGTAATATATGTGCACAAATCACGACAAATGATGACAAAGTTATACAATGCATTTTTTTTTAGCATAAATGCCTTTTTTTTTTTGCATAAATAACTTTTTTAGGACTTTTTTGCCTTTTATGTATTATTTTTATATACAATGCTAAGATATCGGAAAATTGGCCATGGTCCAATGGAACCATTCATTACAAAATCTTCAATTCATGTCTTGGTATTTGCGAGAGTAAATACGAGAGAATTCCTAAAAGTATACCAACTGATTTTTCTCCATTTCCCTACTTCATAAATACCAGCAATGTTCTGAGAACATGATCAATTGACAATACACTGAGGCCACCAAAATTTTAACTGGAAATAAATGTAAATTCTCATAAGGTTTCAGTGTTGCTAGTGTTGGATTTCTAAAATATATGCCAGTCACATCAGTAGATTTTGAAAGATCCTTCTCCATATTGAAACTGATTTTGCCTCCCAATCATTGCAAATTTGAAATTGTGATCCTTGAAAAGTTATTGGTAATATGCAAATATTACTGGTTAATGCAAACTATTAAGAATAAAATGTAAAAGAGTTGAAAATATGTAAATCTAGTTTTACATTAAAATGTCAAACTAGTTTTGTGCATTTAAGTTTACAAAATAATATAGACAAAAATTACAAACAATTTTTTTATTTTATTGTGTATCATACTTATGACAGTGACTTTTTTCTCCTTATTCTTAACATTTTCAGTGCCTTTATAGGCGCCTAAAATACGATTTTTTTAGTGCCTAAACATCCGATGTCTTGTTATTAGTAGAAGTCCCTTGCTTCCATATTGGGCGAGAACTTAGCGCTGTCGGGGTCAACACCCCCTTAATGTAAAAATTTGCTAAGTTTAGATTTAAGGACTTTTTCCAGTTAATTCGCGAATTAAAAATCATCCCGATATGTTTCACTGCGTTATGCATGATACGACCTGCTATCACGCATGATTTCAACCCTTCAACCCGCTGCTCGTTACAGCAGCCGGGCGAAGTACCGAGATCAACCAACAATGCCAAGAAATCGGGTCGGGATCGCCCGAGTAATGAAAATGTGGCCTGCGACCACATTAAAGTTTTTAGTCGTGGCTTTTGAGGCCTTGCAAGTTGGACACCCCTAAGATAGCCCGTCAATCGCATTCTGTCATTTCAAATTTGAAAACTATCTCCTTCGCGAGTGAATGGCGTCAACAGGGTTCCGTGGGGAAGGGAACTGTCGAATGGGTCGACAGTTCCACTCGAATATCTGGCTCGATATTGTCGGCGGCGTGATGGCGAACTCCTCACATATTTGCTCACATAAACCAATCTTCGCTCGGCAAAAATGCACAATGTCTAGCTTCGTAGCTGGGTACAACTCGCCATGCTACGCTGGCTATATAGCGATACCCCTCATGTTCGTTCGGCGCTTTACAGACGTCTAGCGTATGTGATTTTCGAGTGAGGCCGTCACATGCCAAAGACTCTCAACTCGTCACTTTAAGATAACGACACACTCGTAACTCGTAACACATATTTGCTCACATAAATCAATCTTCACTCGGCAAAAATGCACAATGTCTAGCTCCGTAGCTGGGTACAACTCGCCATGCTACGCTGGCTATATAGCGATACCCCTCATGTTCGTTCGGCGCTT
>BLKR01012742.1:0-16658 GCA_011170035.1 Teleogryllus occipitalis
AATTTCTTTGGTGTGGACCAGCTTCGCGATCTTGTGTCCATTCCTCTTGTCAGACGCAATCTGTCGCCGCCCAAAGTACGAGGGCTTACTCGTACCTTTTTTAAAACAATTTCTCAATTCTTCGGTTTCTTAATGGTAGATACAAAATATTACTTTAAGAATATTGAAGAAGAGTAAAATCTCGTCCTTTAAGGAAAATTTATTGAAAACTTTGAAGCTGGTTTTAAGAAAATGGCGTTTAGGCGTTACTGAGAATGCGAAATTTGACATTCATTTTCACAGAAATCTTTTGAACTTTTAAAAAACTTCATTTGAAGATCTTCCACTCACAAATACAATGATGTATACAAGTCGCTGAGAATATGCATATTAAAGACATGAATGATATTAAAAAAATTACATTCGGGTAATTTGTGAAAAAAACAACAAACAAACAAACAAAAGAAGCTGCAAAATGACTTTTATGTCATCTTAATCAGTGCAACTATCACTATTAGAACCAAAAGTTTGAAGAAAAAATTTGGCTCCGTTTTTGAGAAACTCTTTTTTTGTTGTTTCAAAAAATTGCACATATCGCACGCATTGTTGCGCGAAAACTACTAAAAGTTTCAAAAAAATTACATGACCTTAAAGAAAGAACTAATTAATGACAACAAATTTCATTTGAAGAAAAATCTCTATCAGTTTTGCAGTTGTAGGAAGCCGCCGAAAAAAATCGAAGTTTTGCAATTATGGAAGATTCAGAGTTAAGAATGAAAATTGGACCTACGCCACCTTCATAAGTGTAGTTTACTCTATTTTTACAAGAAATTTAACGATAGAAATTGGAGGCATTTTTGAAAAAATTTCGAAAATGTTGCAAGGGCTTCATGTAAAGTACACCCAAAATTTAATGGTTATCAAAATCGCAGAGCTTTTACTCAGGCCAGATCGGCGGGTTTTTCTTCAATTTGGAGAAAATCCTATGAATGGTTTTGAGCGCTAGTGTTGTTCATACACCAGACGGAAGGACAGACGAACCTTTTGCTGCCAATTGCTTTTTCGATAACAAGGACCTACAAAACATGGATTCTGGCTACACCGCATGTTAGACGATTTTCTTCTAAATTTAGCAACTGTATTTATGCAATTTTTCCTTATTAGTGTCTGGAAATAAGAGCGTTTCTGCCGAAAATCGCCGATTTTTGGTGCAGCATTGAAACTATAACAGAATGTTTTTCAAAATCGCAGAGCTTCGGCTCACGCAAAAACGACTGGGATTTCTTCAATTTGGAGAAAATCCTACGCATGGATTAGGCGCTAGGTTTGTTCACATGCACTAGACAGACGGACGCTCTTCTGCGTAAGCTGTAGCGAGAAAGTAAAAATGTTTTATGGTGGTATAAATTATTTTCTTATTTTTCATATTTTTCAATCAGATAAAATAGTGTTAAAGTGACGAAAGAATTAAAATTTAAAAAAACACGTTTATGGCTGTAGAGGAGTGTGAATGGTGGGACGCGGCCAAGAAAACTTTCAAAAATATTATTTTAATGATAGTTACAGTGTAATTACTCAAATGTCATGTGGTTTAGGGGATCTTTTTATTATTTTATGCCGGGAGACCCTTTGCCTCCCCAATAAAAGATCCGAAATCCTATTTATGTATATACGGCAGCAATATACATAGTATAGAGAAAAGTTATGTGATGCTGCGGAAAATCGATTTTCAAATTTCAACGTAAATACACGTTTTGGGGTCCCTGATACCGAAAATGTGTTTTTTTCAAAACGTCTGTCTGTCCCTCCGTCTGTGAACACTGCTAGCGCCTAAACCACACGTACGATCTACTCCAAATTGAAGAAACCCCGGTCCATCTGGCTCTACTTAGAGCTTTGAGATTTTAAAAAACATTCTTTAAAATTTGGAGGTACGTTACATGGAACCTTAGGAACATTTTCAAAATTTTCTCAACTACTTCTCCAATTTTTTTCTTTAAATTTCTTGTAAGAATACAGTAAAATACACTTATAAACATAGCATAGGTCCGATTTTCACGGTTAACTCTGATGTTTTGAAAATTGCCAAAATATGAATTTGTTCGGAGTCTTCCTACAACTGCAAGAATGAAGATAGGTTTTTCTTTCAAATGGAATTTGTTGTGCATAAATAGTTCTTTTATAACGGTAACGGTTTTTTAAAAAACAATTATTAGTTTTCGTGCAATAGTTTAAAAAAATACAAAAACAAGATTTGCTAAAAAACGACTCCAAATTTTTTTCTTTAAATTTTTTGTACAGTTATTGCCAAAAAACCCTATACGATAACATAAACGCGATATTGCTCTATTCTTTTGTTTTTTCAAAAATTACATAAATGTAATTTTTTTTACTTGTCTCTTACGTCAGTAGTACTTACTTCAGAGGCAATTCCGTCACAAAATTACGTTTATGAGTACATGTGCTTTATATAATGTCAAATAAATTTTTTCAAAAAACAACAGTTTCCTATAAAAATGAACTCAAAATTCCGCATCTTCAGAAGCGTTCAAAAGCCATTTTCTCAAAAATGGCTCCAAATGTTTTCTTCAAACGTTTACAAGGGATAGTGTTAAAGGCACTGTTTTATATGACATAAAGTTCATTTTGGTTTACGCTTTTATTTTTTTTAATTTCACAAATGGAATTTTTTAAATATCTCTCACGCCGTTTATACGCACATTTCAATAAATTTGTATGCATTATTGGATTTGTGAGTGGAAGTGCTTTCAATGACTTTAAATGAAGTTTTTCGAAAACTCAATAGATCCTTGTGAAAAAGAGCTTCAAATTTCGCATTTACAGTAACTCTTAACGTAATTTTCTTTAAAAGGTCTCCAAATTTTTCAATGAAAATTGCAATTTAAGGCGAGGTATTAGCTTTCTTTAATATTCTTAAAATAATATTTCCGTTCTACTATTTGGAAACAGCAAAGTTGAGAAAATATCAAAAAGCTGTACTTCGGACGGCGATAGGTAGCAGCAGGCAAGGAGGGGCAAGACTGTATAGTGACCAGTACTCCACGCCAAGGAAATAAGAACACTTTACTACGAGAAAGTGTGACATTCTGTAGTTTCTCGTTGATTGACTGATTTTTTCGTGTTTCTGGGCGCGTCAACTGCTTTGGTCATTAGTCCCGTTAGTGTAGTGCGTGTTTTTCTCGGGAGATGGCGGTGAACTTTCCCCGCTGGGTGGCGAGATCCGGCGCAGATCTACCGTCAGCAAGTAGGGTTTCCCCCTAACCAGGACTCTCCTACCAGCGGGCCACCGCCCCACCCGGGACAAGCTCTAAGCTCTCGACCGGTCTCCCTGAATATGTGGTAGTGTAGTGCATGTTAGTGTAAGTGTGTGTGTAAGGGGAGAGGATAGGACAAGGAAGAGGAAGGACAGATCGCGCGCGGTCCGTGGCCCGTTTTGTAGGGTACTGCTCCGGCATCCGCCTGGTGTTGATCGGAGCAACCACGGAAAACTACCGATCAGAGCGGCCGGCCGCTAGAATTCTCCTCCAGACAGCGACTGAATTCGACCTAGCTGAAAAGCTAGTGTCGATAATCCTGCCGTCGTCAGGACTCGAACCTAGGACCTCCCGGTCTGAGGGGCTGCAGTGACATAAGTTGATGCACAGAGCTACCGCTCCCGGTTACTTTCTCGTATACATACGTATATACGGGAGTAATATGAGTTATGCAATGCTACGGAAAATCGAGTTCAAGATTTCAACGCAAATACACATTTTGGGATCCCCTGGTACCGAAAATGTTGTTCTTTTCAAAACATCCGTCCGTTCGTGTGTCTGTCCGTCTGTAGCTAGCGCCTAAATCTCACGTACGATCTTTTCCAAATTAAAGAATCCCCTGTCGATCTGGCTCTAGATGAAGCTTTAAAATTTTGAAAAACATTCTTTAAAATTTGGGGGTACTTTACATGAAGCCACCTCGGACACTTACAACATTTTCTCAAAAACGGCTCCAAATTTTTTCTTTACTTCTTTTGTAACAATAAAATAAAATACCCTTAAAAAGATGGCGTAGGTCCGATTTTCATTAAATTTTCGAAAACTGCAAAAGGTTGAACTTCTTCGGCGTCTTCCTACAACTATAAAATTGAAGACAGATTTTTCCCTGAATTGAAATTTGTTGTCCATCAATAGTACTTTTATTAAGGTCATGTACATGTTTTTGAAAATGTTAGTAGTTTTCGTGCAATAGTGCTTTGCAATATTTGAAATTTTAAAAAATAACAAAAACAAAATTTTCTGAAAAACGGCTCCAAATTTTTTCTTTAAATTTTTGCTAGGGTTGCCACATGTGCCCTATAAGATGACATAAACGCCGTATTGTTCTATTCTTTTGTTTTTTCAATAATTACAAAAACGTATTTTTTTCTTTCGTCTCACGTAGGTAATATTTACATTACAGGTGATTTCTTCACATTTTTATATTTCTTAGTGCATGTGCTTCAAATATTGTCATATAAAGTTTATCGAAAACTCAACAGTTTTCTTTCAAAATGGGCTCAAAATTCCGCATTTTTAGAAACGATCAAACGCCATTTTCTCTAAAATGGTTCCAAATATTGTCTTCAAATATTTCCCATGGATAGTTTTGAACAATTTGAAAACGATTAAACGATAAATTGAAAACACACACTAAAAGAACGAATATTATCGTTAATAGAAAAATGAAAAAAATAGGTTTTTACAATTCTTTACATGAATTAGCTATTTGGCTTCCTTTTACGACTGCAATATTGTAAAAGATTACGTTTAAATGATTTTAATGTAATTACTCGACTATCTACGTCTGTGAGGTGAATTCTATCTCTGTAGAATAATTCTCGCTTCTTTAAACAGTTTTTTTGAGAATTTCTAGTGAAGTTTTCTGACTCACGACACGTCGTCTCGAAGAAATATTTCCACAGCTTAGAGCGGTGACGGCGACTCAGATCCTTTCAGTCGTGGCAACCCCTTGCTTGGCGAACACGTCCTCTGGTGAATCGCTACCACAGTCCTTCGAATTTTATACAATATGAAACGCTCTCCGTTTCTGTTAAATTATTTCTGCTGCCGGTTTCCGAATTTATATCATTTTTGGGCGCCAGGAAAGGGTTGCGATTTTAAATTTCCCGCAAACACATCTAAAGGGAAATAATTATCCTACTAGCTCTGCCGGTTGGGTTCTTACGAAAATAATCGTCGCCGGTCCTTACTTTATTCCTAGCAAACAATCATTCGATCCCATACGGAATCGATCATTCATTCGAACAATCATTCGATCATTCTCCATAGCGCGGAAAGAAGAAGAAGCGCGGAATCTGACAGATTCCTTTTTATTTGTGATGGAACGCTTCACTGTGAATGTACTAAAATCGTAGGGCATGTAAGTAAACTAAACTAAATATACATTATAATTCGCTTATATTTTAAATCGAAACTTATTTAACTAGATTTAACTATACCTTTAGCTTTTAACTATTCTTGACAACACATTCAGAATTTTTATATCACACTTTTTGATATAGCACTAGTTGTAACGTCTAAGTTCAATTATGTCGTAACACTTGGAAAAAGGATTTTTTGGTGGTCTTATAGCGAAGAACTCACAAATGTTAGAATGTTGTAAAAACAATTGTTAGATTCACAAAAGTTAGCACTGGGTGGAAGTAAATCAACAACTAGTCTGATTCCACTTTATACGTGTACGTCAAACAGATTTACAAGAATATCTTGACCGAACCGACAATAAGATAATGCGCACCGATAATAAGATAATCATCGCCTTGGTCTTCGGTCGAAGTGCTTCCTCGGAAAAGCCAATATGAGAGGTGTTGCGTTTCCTTCGGGGTATACTTGAGTTTATAACGCTTTCACAATAAAGAAAACCATTAATAGTCGTGGAAAATATTTGACTTGTCAAAAAATGCTATTAATTTTATGCCACGAAATCTGTAGTCAAAATACGGCTTCATTAAAAAAAAGCTGTTCTCAATAATAGTATATTTCTCGCGAGGGCGCCACCGGCGCCCAAGCCTTTGTAAGTTAGTTTTCATGGCACGGAGAGGGGCGAAAAGTGGACGAATAGTTCCACTTTTTGCCGCACTCTTAGCCGTGAAAAAGAAATTGTATGCGTCCTATAGAAAAGTTTATTTTATTTTATCATTTGTGTAAAAATTTAATTCTCTAATTGAATTTTTTTTCTTTTTTAAATTAATTTGTAACTTTTTTCCTTCAAAGCCGAATGCTAAATTGCGCCCTTTGTGAGTGGCGCCCATGGCACGTGCCATGTCTGCCATACCCTAGATACGCCTCTGGTGGTAAGTCAAGACGAAAGATAAAAAAAAAGCTGTAAATAGAAAGAAACATTTCCTATAGCACATGCTTTCTACTTCAGTATACGTTCTTGAACGTTGAAATATATTATTTCCTCGTTGATAGAAAAATAGTATATTTCTATGTAATGCGTTCACGTGAATTTATCAGAATATTCATGATTTAAAATTCTCAATCCTCTCATACATGGTATCGTTATTTTAACATGATGAGATGAATTACCTTTTTCAAACTTCTTATCGTCGAAATACGGCGAATTCTTCTCTCCGTCTAACAAGAATTTTTGAAAAAACAAAAGAATAGAGCAATATCGCGTTTATGTTATCGTATAGGGTTTTTTGGCAATAACTGTACAAAAAATTTAAAGAAAAAAATTTGGAGTCGTTTTTTAGCAAATCTTGTTTTTGTATTTTTTTAAACTATTGCACGAAAACTAATAATTGTTTTTTAAAAAACCGTTACCGTTATAAAAGAACTATTTATGCACAACAAATTCCATTTGAAAGAAAAACCTATCTTCATTCTTGCAGTTGTAGGAAGACTCCGAACAAATTCATATTTTGGCAATTTTCAAAACATCAGAGTTAACCGTGAAAATCGGACCTATGCTATGTTTATAAGTGTATTTTACTGTATTCTTACAAGAAATTTAAAGAAAAAAATTGGAGAAGTAGTTGAGAAAATTTTGAAAATGTTCCTAAGGTTCCATGTAACGTACCTCCAAATTTTAAAGAATGTTTTTTAAAATCTCAAAGCTCTAAGTAGAGCCAGATGGACCGGGGTTTCTTCAATTTGGAGTAGATCGTACGTGTGGTTTAGGCGCTAGCAGTGTTCACAGACGGAGGGACAGACAGACGTTTTGAAAAAAACACATTTTCGGTATCAGGGACCCCAAAACGTGTATTTACGTTGAAATTTGAAAATCGATTTTCCGCAGCATCACATAACTTTTCTCTATACTATGTATATTGCTGCCGTATATACATAAATAGGATTTCGGATCTTTTATTGGGGAGGCAAAGGGTCTCCCGGCATAAAATAATAAAAAGATCCCCTAAACCACATGACATTTGAGTAATTACACTGTAACTATCATTAAAATAATATTTTTGAAAGTTTTCTTGGCCGCGTCCCACCATTCACACTCCTCTACAGCCATAAACGTGTTTTTTTAAATTTTAATTCTTTCGTCACTTTAACACTATTTTATCTGATTGAAAAATATGAAAAATAAGAAAATAATTTATACCACCATAAAACATTTTTACTTTCTCGCTACAGCTTACGCAGAAGAGCGTCCGTCTGTCTAGTGCATGTGAACAAACCTAGCGCCTAATCCATGCGTAGGATTTTCTCCAAATTGAAGAAATCCCAGTCGTTTTTGCGTGAGCCGAAGCTCTGCGATTTTGAAAAACATTCTGTTATAGTTTCAATGCTGCACCAAAAATCGGCGATTTTCGGCAGAAACGCTCTTATTTCCAGACACTAATAAGGAAAAATTGCATAAATACAGTTGCTAAATTTAGAAGAAAATCGTCTAACATGCGGTGTAGCCAGAATCCATGTTTTGTAGGTCCTTGTTATCGAAAAAGCAATTGGCAGCAAAAGGTTCGTCTGTCCTTCCGTCTGGTGTATGAACAACACTAGCGCTCAAAACCATTCATAGGATTTTCTCCAAATTGAAGAAAAACCCGCCGATCTGGCCTGAGTAAAAGCTCTGCGATTTTGATAACCATTAAATTTTGGGTGTACTTTACATGAAGCCCTTGCAACATTTTCGAAATTTTTTCAAAAATGCCTCCAATTTCTATCGTTAAATTTCTTGTAAAAATAGAGTAAACTACACTTATGAAGGTGGCGTAGGTCCAATTTTCATTCTTAACTCTGAATCTTCCATAATTGCAAAACTTCGATTTTTTTCGGCGGCTTCCTACAACTGCAAAACTGATAGAGATTTTTCTTCAAATGAAATTTGTTGTCATTAATTAGTTCTTTCTTTAAGGTCATGTAATTTTTTTGAAACTTTTAGTAGTTTTCGCGCAACAATGCGTGCGATATGTGCAATTTTTTGAAACAACAAAAAAAGAGTTTCTCAAAAACGGAGCCAAATTTTTTCTTCAAACTTTTGGTTCTAATAGTGATAGTTGCACTGATTAAGATGACATAAAAGTCATTTTGCAGCTTCTTTTGTTTGTTTGTTTGTTGTTTTTTTCACAAATTACCCGAATGTAATTTTTTTAATATCATTCATGTCTTTAATATGCATATTCTCAGCGACTTGTATACATCATTGTATTTGTGAGTGGAAGATCTTCAAATGAAGTTTTTTAAAAGTTCAAAAGATTTCTGTGAAAATGAATGTCAAATTTCGCATTCTCAGTAACGCCTAAACGCCATTTTCTTAAAACCAGCTTCAAAGTTTTCAATAAATTTTCCTTAAAGGACGAGATTTTACTCTTCTTCAATATTCTTAAAGTAATATTTTGTATCTACCATTAAGAAACCGAAGAATTGAGAAATTGTTTTAAAAAAGGTACGAGTAAGCCCTCGTACTTTGGGCGGCGACAGATTGCGTCTGACAAGAGGAATGGACACAAGATCGCGAAGCTGGTCCACACCAAAGAAATTTTTTAAATTTTACGTCAAAAACAACAGTTAAAGCTGCGTATGACGTGCTATGGGGAAAAGTGAATTGTGTGCACATTTTCAAAATTCTGTGATCCCTACACTAAGTCATATACTACTTAAATTTTGAATTTTTGAAAGGGAGAAAAAAAGAAAGAAAAAAAACTCCCATGTAATAAAATCTATTTTCAAGGATAAACAAGCAATAAATTTTGAATTTTGAAAGGGAGAAAAAAAACTCCCATGTAAAAAAATCTATTTTCAAGGGTAAATAAGCAATAAATTTTGAATTTTGAAAGGGAGAAAAAAACAACAAAAAAATCCCATGTAATAAAATCTATTTTCAAAGATAAATAAGCAATAAATTTTGGCTCTTATTACTTCCTGCCGCGACAACATGGAAACGATAATTTGAATAATTGTATTTCCCACTGAATTCTAGAAGACGTGCACAGAAAATTAAGTTACATTTATGTCCAGAAGCAAAACAAGGGGCCATCTCAGCATTTGCTCAATGGATCAGGGGAACTGGACGAAAAACCTGATCGAGATGGGGGTCATTGACCCGGAAGCTGTAGTACAATAGTTGTTACAGGTTGTTTATACTCATTTATACAGTCCAAATGGTAATTACTGCATTATGTATCATTGTTAAAATTAATGTTACTTTTCTTGTGATGCTCAGTATAGTCTCTAATTGTATAGAAACAGTTTTGCAGCAGAAAGGATTTCACTTGGGATTTAAACTTTTCTATTGAATTTAATCGTTTAATGTCATCTGGCAAAGTGTTGTAAAATAATGTACATGTATTGTATGTGACTTTTTTGTAATGAGCTGTTGATACTGTCACCTGATGAATATGATTTCTACGTCGAGTGTTATAGTAATAGACTTCGGCATTTTCTGAAAATATATTCCCGCCCTTAAGCAAGTCATTTTTTACAAAAACCACTGATTCGTAAATAAAAAGACACGGTAATGGTAGAATTCCTAGATTAATGAAGAGAGGCTTACATGAATCACGTGGGTGGGATTTATTTATTATTATTCGTACAATTCGTGTTTGTAATCTAAAAGTCTGGGAGCTATAAGATGTATTTCCCCAGAATATTATGCCATATCTCAGGCGGGAATGAACATTCGCGAAGTATACACAACGAGCAGTATGAAGGCTGACTGAATTTGCAAGAATTCTGAACGCGTAGCATAATGAACTTAATTTTGTGTTCAATTCATTTAAATGGACGTTCATTTAAGGTTTGACTGAATTGAGAGACCTAAAAATTTTGTTGCATTAACATGAGTCAATGGTACACTGTTCATTTTCAATGGAGCACAGAATTGTTTATTTGAAATGGAAAACTGCATTAAAACCGTTTTCTTTTCGTTTACTATTAATTTGTTATTTCCGAACCAATTTGAAACATCTGATATTGTACTATTTACGGTTTCTTTATTGCAAAGGATGTTCGTATCATCCGCAAAGAGAACCGTTCTTCCGTTTCGAATCGTCGAGGGCATATCGTTTACGTAAAGTAGGAACAGAATAGGGCCTAAAATTGATCCTTGAGGAACTCCACATGCAACGGGCAAAGAGTCGGAAAGGTGCGTACGTAATGTTCCATCATTCCAGTACGGTATTTCAACTTTCTGAGATCGTTGTTTAAGGTACGAACATAACCAATCTAGAGCAATACCACGGATTCCATATGAAGGTAATTTTGAAAGTAAAATGTCATGATCAATGATGTCAAAAGCTTTTGAGAGATCTAAAATAATCCAATAGGTGCCTCGTTTTGATCTAATGATGAGGCGACATCTTTAAGAAAAGAAAATATAGCTGTTTCCGTTGATTTTGATTTTCTAAATCCATGTTGGCAATCTGAAAGCGCGTCGTGTTTAGTGAGAAAGGTTTCCATTGGTACGTAAAAAAGTCTCTCTAATATTTTTGAAAAAACTGATAGAAGAGAGATGGGCCGATAATTTTGAATTTCATTTTTGTTGCCTTTTTTGAAGAGCGGCTTAATTTTAGCTGTTTTGAAAATATCTGGAAACGTTCCAGTGCATAAAGATGCATTAAATATGTGAGTTAACAGGTGTATAATGGCATACGCACAAGTCTTTAACAAAGAATCTGGGAATTCATCTAAACCGGACGAATATTTATTTTTTAGTTTACCGATTATTTTGAGAATTTCATAGGAAGAAGTTTCGGAAACGAACATTGTGTCTAAAATTTTGGGTGCGCTGTCTGTTTTTGAATTTTGTGCCTGAAGACTCTTAGTGAGATCGGCAGCAATTCTCGAAAAGTATTGGTTAAAGAGACTAGCCACTGTTGCCGGATCGTTGACATTTATATCGTTATATTTTAAAACAACATTCTCTACGGGTTTTCTAGTTGATTTGGTAGTATTTTTATTATATTCCACATTGATTTTGTTTTATTATTTGAGTTCAAAATATCCTGATCGTTTTTCATGATTTTTGCCTGCCTTATGACTTTTCGTAACAATGTTTTGTATTTTTTAAAGTAGATAAGGAAATCTTGAGATACGTCATGACGTTTAGAAATGAAAGAAAAAATTCGCTTGTTTTTACAAGATGTCCTAATCCCTTGTGTTATCCAAGAATTGCTTTTCCGTGAAATATTTAATTTTCGTTTTTGAAGAGGAAAGCAAGAGTTAAAATGAATTGAAAGAGTTGAAAAAAAAGAATTATATTTCTCGTTTGTATCAACAGTATTATAAACCGCTTCCCATGACTCCTGCATCAAGTAGTCTATGAATAATTTAATTTTACTTTTAGTAAACAATCTAGTCATACGTGTATTATTTATTGATTTTTTATTGTCAGTGATCGCATTTCTTATAATGGTAAGAATTTGTGCATCGTGGTCACTGTATCCTAAATCTTTTGTTTCAACTTCATATCTAGTAGTAGTTTTGTTAATTATAATTTGATCAATTGCCTTCATCGAATTTTGTGTGATTCGTGTAGGTACATTAATTGTAATGTCTAAATTGAAGGAATTAATTAAATTGAGAAACTTTTCTTTCTCGCAAGATGCGACCAGAAAATCAATGTTAAAATCTCCGCATACAACAATGGATTCAAAAGAGCGATTGCTGACTTTGTTAAGTGTTATCTCCAGGTTTTCTAAGAACAAAATATAATCTGCAGTTCTCTTTGTTGGAGGTCTGTAAATGCAAAGTATTATCACTTTTAGTGAAGTAAGATGTACAACAGAAATTTCGAAAATATTTTCAATGGAATACACATTTAATTCTGCCAAGGGGATAGAATCAATATTATTTCTAACGTAAATACAAGAACCACCATACGTAGGACCTTTATGCGATTCTCTCTCTACAATAAAAGCCTGCGAGGTAAAAGTTTGGAATTTGGAAAATGCTAAGTTCATTAGGAGATAACCAATGTTCTGTAAAGCAAAGAACGTCCGTTTGATTTAGATCGCTCTGTAGAGCTGCCTCGATAAACTCAGTTTTATTTGAAAGGGACTGAACATTATGGTGAAGAATGTTTATTTTTTGCAAGTACCTACACGAATGTTTTTCTGCTGCATCTGACTGTAGTTGCTATATATTTACTCCATTTTTACCTCGAGTGCGTGGTCGAAGGTTGTAGTGTGTCCGGGCAGTGACAGGTTGTGAGGAAGATGGGGCATCAGATGAAGACGAAGTGGTAGTGGGAATGGGAGAAACGGGAGTAGGTTCAGAGGAAGAGGCAACAGGGTTCGAAATAAGGGTGGGGGTGGAGAACGTAAGGAAGGCGAAAGGGACGGATTTTTGGCAGGAGACTGCGTAGGACTGGAGTTGATGATGTATTGTGCAAGTTTGTTACCGACTGCATGTTTTCCAGCAAGGTTCATGTGAAGACCATGCCGGGTGAAGTGTTTTGCTGAGAGGAAATTCATTTCAAAAAGTGTGACATTTGTTTCTCTCAGCTGCAGTTTCAATTGTTGGTTTGCGTGCTTAATCTCGCTGCATAGTGTTGGTCTGTTGTACCAGAAGGGCAGAGTCGAGACTACAATGGTAGTATTTTGGGCGGCACATTGTAATTTGTTAACATGTTGTTCAGGTGTAAAGTTACCGCCCAAGTTAATGTCATTCTGCCCTCCTATGATAATGACTGTGTCCTGATTGGTCATTGTTTTCGTGTGGGTGTCCAATTCATTATAATGTCCAGTTCATGATATTTTTGGCACTGTATAAGAATATGTAGTATAGTTAGTGGGATTTTACAATAGTCACATAGTTTAGGATCTTCTTTGGTTATCAGGTATTCGTGCGTTAATTTTGAATGACCTATTCGTAATCGAGTAAGAATACTTTGTTCTTTTCTATTTTTAAGGTGTGGGGCATGACAATCAAGGATTGAATTCCTTATTTCAAATAGTTTGGTAGGAGGTGATTCGATCCATTCTTCATTCCAGTATTTTCTATTTCTACGATGAAGTTCTTTTTTGATGTCTATATGAGATACTGAGTGTTCTTGTAGTGGTAGGTTAATGGCTTCTCTAGCAGCATTGTCAACTATTGAATTTCCTTTTATGTCAATGTGAGATGGAATCCAAACAAAAAGTACTTCTTTCTCTTTTTGGTTTAGTTCATGGTAAACATTTACTATTTCTTTGACTATAGGTTCATATCTGTTATGTCTCAAGCATTCAATTACACTTTGGGAGTCTGTATATATAATAACTTTATTGTTGGGTAATAATGATATATTCTTTAAAGCTTTCAGTATAGCATATGCTTCACAATAAAAATTGAACAAATATCGTTGAGTTTAATATATTCAATAATATTGTTAACCATTAAAGCACAACCTGAGCCATGCTTTGTTTTTGAACCATCTGTGAAGACACTTATATAGTTCTCATGCTTGTTTTTACTGTCGTTGTAGAGGGATTGATATATTAGTGGATTAGTATCTTTCTTGGAGTATATGTATAGATCTTTATTAACTTTTATTTTTGGTGTTAACCAAGGAGGTCTTTTAAGAGTTATGTTTTGTTTAATTAATGGAAACTCTGTATGTATTTCTTTGAGGAATTGGTTTAGTAGGTAGTATACTGGTTTCGGTGATCTTGAATTCTTGGAGTATTTTTCACTGTACCTAGTGAAAAATACGTTTTTGTATGTTGGGTTAAGTGGAGACTGAGATATTTTGCATGCATATGTGAAGCAAATTTTCCTTCTTCTGATGTACAGTGGTTCTTCGTTAGCTTCTGCAAGGATACTTGAGATTGGACTGGTTCTATAAGCACCAATTGCCAATCTTAAACAAGTCGATTGAATTGTATTGAGACTGTTTAGAATTGTTGGATTGGCAGATTGGTATACTATAGATCCGTAATCAAGCTTAGATCGTATAAGAGCTTTGTACGAAGACAGAATTATATTTTTATCAGCTCCCCAATTAGAGGCTGCGATACTCTTTATTGTATTTAGTCTGTGAAAACATTCCATTTTTAATGTTTTTATGTGTGGTCTCCATGTTAGTTTGCTATCAAAAATCATTCTCAAAATTTTGATTTGGTTTGAGGTTTTAATTATTTGTGATCCTAATCTCAATTTAAGTTGATTATTGGGTGTCTCTGATTTTTTGAAAAGTATACATTGTGTCTTTGTTTTTGAGAATTTGAACCCTGATTTGTCAGCCCATTCTTGAATATTATTTAGACTATTTTGTAACATTTTTTGGGATGTATTGATATTTTTCCTCTAATTAATATTGTGATGTCATCAGCAAACAAGTATATCTTTATTGGTCGAGGAATTAGATTTTTTATTTCATCTATAGCAACAAGAAAGAGAAAAACACTAAGTACAGACCCTTGAGGGAGTCCATTGCATGTTTTATATCTATCAGATAAGATACCATTGAATTTAACTTTAATATATCTTTCTTCCATGAAGTTGGAAATAAAGATTAATGTGTGTCCATCTATTCCTAGTCTGAGTAGAATGTTGATTATTCTGTCTTTCCATAACATGTCATAGGCCTTCTCGATGTCCAGACTTACAGCAGCTACATGTTGTTTTGAGATGAATGCATCACATATATCACTGTGAATATTGACTAAGTGGTCAGTAGTCGAGCGATTTTGCCTGAATCCACTTTGATAGGGGGATAGTAATTCTTTCTTTTCAAGGTACCAAATTAATCTTTTGCTGATTGCTTTCTCCATCAATTTACAAAGGGTAGATGTTAAGGATATGGGTCTGAAGTTTTCTGGGTTGGTATGATCTTTCTCTGGCTTGGGAACAGGAATGACAACCGATTCTTTCCACTTATCAGGAAACATGCCTCGAGTCAAAAGTTCGTTGAATAGCTGTGTTACATATTCAATGGCCATTGGAGGTAGTTCTTTTAAAAATTTATTGTGGATGTCATCCGGTCCTGGGCTGGAATTCCTGGTACAAGTTAGAATTTTCTTGATTTCATGTACTTGGAGAGGAGCATTTAGTATTGTATTATTGTATGTATTTTGTTGTAGTAAATTTTTGATTTTGATTTCAGAGTTTGCCTTGTATGCTTGGAATTTATCACTGAAGTTTTTATCACTTATTCGAAAATTGATTTGCTAATATGTTGAGTATTTGTTTATTGGATGTTACAAGTTTATCATTGTAGATTATTTTTATACTATTGGTTGATGGCTTGTAAGTACCATTTATTGATTTAATTTTTTTCCAGTTTTCAGACATGTTGGAGAGATGATTCATTGAGGAAATGAATTGTATCCATGTATTTCTTTTATTTTCTTTGAATGTTCTTCTAGCATATGCTCTTGATTTCTTATATTCAATATGGTTCTCAATAGATGGATGTCTTTTATATTTTGAGAATGCATGTCTATATTTTTTGTGAGCCTTTGCACATTCTCTCATTCCACCATGGAAGTTATTTTCTTCTTGGTTTCCCTGTAGTTTTTGGAATAGTTTCATTGGCAGTTTTTAATATTAAATTTGTCAAATTCTCAATTTTTTCATTCGCATTAAGTGAATAATCGAGGTTATCCATTACGATTTCATTGATTTTAGTTGTTATTATTGTTTTGTATTTGTTAAAATCTGCTTTATCAAATTTCCATCTAGCGGTATAGTGTATATTGTCAGAATTTAAGGAATTTTTATTCTGGGAAATTATGATTGGGAAGTGGTCGCTGCCATACAGGTCATCCGCAGTTGTCCAGTTCCAGTGGTGAGCGATTGATGCCGAGCATATGGTCAAGTCAATAGCACTAAGAGTTCTAGATGTGTTGTTAAGATGGGTAGGAAGATTACTATTAAGTAGTACTAAGTTTGTATCATCTAGCATTTCCATTATTATTTTCCCTCTTTTGTCTTCTTTGTTTGAACCCCATATGAAACTATGGCTGTTGAAGTCACCCAAGAGAAGAAATGGATTTGGGAGTTGGTTAATTAATTGTTGCAAATCTCTAGAATTGAAGTCACAGCTGTTAGGTAAATATAAACTGCAGATACTAAGTGATTTATTTGCTAGACAAATTTTAACAACAGTGCACTCTAGGGTTGAGTTGATGATAACCTCTTGAGTTGTTAAAGATTTTTTGCAATAGACAGCTACACCTCTACTTGCTACTGCTGTATTGGTCCTATTTTTTGTATACGAGTTATAATTTTTTATGTTGTATT
>BLKR01012743.1:0-16640 GCA_011170035.1 Teleogryllus occipitalis
ATATATATATATATAATTATTATTAATTATGGTGCAGAATAAGGAAACTGGGCAAACTGAAAATAATTATTTTCGGGAATGTTAGTGATACGATCAAGTTTAAGCAAATAATCGTATTTAGTGATAAACACAGTCGTGCAAAAAGGAAGTTGGGTATGCGTGGGAGGACTCATTTATGGATAAGAAGACACGTTTCTCCATTTTTTATCTATGACGTGTCGCCAAGCTCTGCGCCCGGACGTGAGGTCCAAGGTCAGCGAACGAGCTCGTGTTGATGTCTGCGAAAGACCGTTGGGTGGTCCATCCGTCTGACGACAGAACTCGACTTTCCAGTCAACGGCAGAACTCGACCTAGCTAGAATATGTGTCGAAAATCCGCCACCCTCGGGACTCGAACCCTAGGACCTCCCGGTCAGAAACTCTGCCGTGTAAACAGTTGTTTCCTCTGAGCCATCTCAGCGGAAAAAAATCACAATGAATTTCCCCCAAATACCTGTAGGATTCTACTGAAATACCGGTATTTTCATAGGAAAATACCGGTATTTTGATGAGAGAATACCGGTATAATACTTTTAAATAGAGGTATTTTACCAGTATAGACGTCGGATAAAGGTAAAATACCTCTAAAAATACCGGTATTTGACGTCTTATACCGGTATTTTTAAAGGTATTTTGAATAAAGGTATAATAGAGGTAAAGGTATTTCTATACCGGTATAAATACCTTTACCGCTATTATTTCGGTATTCGGTCCCTGGTTTTAACTAACTTGATTTGAAGTACGTAATCCACAATATACAGGTCTGGTGTGAGCCCCGATTAGGTCAATTAGGCATTGTTGAATCGTTGGCAATGTAATAAAGCCTTAAGAAATAAACCAATTTTTTCAAAGACCTAGAAGAATTAAAAAATTTAACTGCTGTGCAGCTAGTAAAATATTAAGATGTGTAAAGTAAAAATATTAAAACCAAAAAATATACATAAAAATGAAAGACAAATATTAAATAAGTATTAAATATGTTTGACGTATTTTTGTTATTGACCATAATAAATGAAGTGAGAGGTACTGTTTAAATAATTCTGAACACAAACTACACAGAAGTTCAATAAAATATTTTATTATTTATTGTATTTATTTTGTCTATGTCAATAATATCAGTTGTAATATTACATATTCGTTATAATTCTACATGAAAATACCAATATTATAATACATTAAATATAACAATGTACATTAAGAGAAATCTAATGAAATTAATAAATACTAGTGACTGCCTCATGCAGGTCGAGGGCCTGGCAGATGGACGGTCGTGGGCGAGCCACCTTTTTTGCCGCGAATCGATGCCTCATTAGCCCCAAACGGCCTGCGCAGCGTGCGACGCGCCCGTCACTCTCGCGGGAGAAAGAGAAGAGAAGAGGAAGACTGCTGAAGGATGGGGAACGCTCATGTCCCACTAGAAGGGACAGTTGCGAACTATTGTGAACACCAGTGCTTGATTTATGAAATTTTAGCATTTTCTGAAACGCGCCACAAATTAACTGTTAATGGCATATAAATATTTATTTATAATAGAACTTAATAACAATTAGTAATAGTAGTAGCTGTGGCTCTAAATGAATATAATAGAAATAATAATAGTAATAATAATAATAATAATAATAATAATAATAATAATAATAATAATAACAGTAATAGTAATATTAAATATAATAAGGGGAAATAAAAAATATGGGTTTATAATGATATTGAATCGTTTACTAAGAATTTATTACTTTCGTAGATCTTTAATTTTAAATAATTATCCGTGCGTTCAATCAATTCCGCCAAAATCAATTCCGCCGCGTCCCATCAGAGATCACACTACGCATTTACCTCCAGGTGCCAACTTAAAAGAAAGTTGGGCTTTATTCAGGCATACTATATCAAAGAAAACACGAAGCACTGACTATAATTTAGTGAAAATGCAAAAATGTATTTATTAAAGAATGTAGTTTTACAGTTAAATATGCAATACGATCTTATCACCGATGGTAAGTGTAGAAACTAGTGTTGGGTTATGAGTATAAACAAAGCACTGGTAAGCTAAGAAAATGATATCACATTCACATGCTCCCAAGGAAAGTTCCATTGGTTGCAGGACCATGATAGAACATTTAGAAAACTATCTCAATTTGTGTAGCATACAACAGAAAATATCTTCAAAAAATCGCGTTTCAACGTTGATGTGAAAAGTGAATCCTGCGAATTGACCGAAAAGGTAAAATGTGTGCTCAGAACATTTTGTGCATCTACGTGGACTCAATACCACCAGGAGGAATATCACGACAGAATAAAAATTCGCGTTTGAATGAACAATTCTTTTGATATTGGAACGCATTGCAGCTAGGTAGACTATTTGATGGCAGCAGTTGTCAAAGCCAGACAACATATGACAACGTCGTAGAGCGTAAATTCGCCTGGGAGAAAGCAAAATTGAATAGGATTCAATTTTACCTGAAGATTGTTCAGGCGTAGAAATGCTAATGTTTCATTTTCAGGTGACGTCGATTAATTTAAATTAAACAAAAGTTTGTTTTTTTTGACTCAGTATTTAACTTTTTAATAAATGGGCTTATATATTATGAAACATAAGGATGGACGCATATTTAAAATTTAATTTCTTCACAGTAAATGAAATTTGTTTTTGATATCAAGAAACAATAATGCCATATTCGCATTAACCATTACGTCAACTGAACTAAATCATGGGTAACATATGATCGAGTGCGATGATTCAATGACAGCACTCTGAATGATCGTAAACCAACAATTCATAGGATTTGGGTCCGGACGGTTACAATTTTTTTCTTTCTCGCCCTCACCCAGAGAAAGTTATGAAATCAATCGCCGGAAAACGGCGAATTTTCGGCTGAAAAACTCTTATTATAAGACTCTTTAACAAAAAAAGTGGATAAATCCTATTGCTAAATAGAGAAAAAATCCTCTATACGTGGTGTAGCCAGGGTCCTTATACCGAAAAATCGATTGAGGGCAAAAATCTGTCCGTCTGCGGTCAACACTAGCGTCTAAACTGTTCAGCCGATTTTCTACAAAATTGTTTTTCTCCGATCGATCTGAATGAACTTGAGGCTTCGGGAATTTGAAACAGATATTTTGATTTTTTTAAAAACGTATTTACATTTTGTCGGCCCGAGTTTGGATCCATACGGCGCTTCTGTGGCGTAGTGGTACGAGTGACGACGAGTTAACTCTGAGAATGTGAGTTCGGGTCTCGGACGGAAAACACATTTTTGCTGGTTGAAAACTTTTTTGGAGGTTTATAAAGTAGTATAATAAAGCGGGGCATTTAGAAACAACACGAAAAAGTATGTGCTTTTGTAGCACCACTTGTTTACATTAGCCACACAGGTGGGTTGAATTCAACCATTGTATGAAGAATTCTTGTGCCTGACTTCTGTGCTGGGTAGTTTTTCGTGTTTTTATCTGTATCAGGAAATGCCAGACCAATACCCACCACCCTGGTTATAGAGCGCGCGATCATTCCTTCCTGAACCTTGTCCACTCCTCACCCCTAACCCACTTTCACGTACTCATTTATGGAAGATCAATCGGAAACTTAAGTTTTTCTCAGCCCCGGCGATGTCTCTGGGGGAGACACCTCGGGGTGATACCGACAAAACCTGCAAACTAACGTGTACGTCGACCCGGATTTCACATTCAAGCGGAAAAGGAACTCCGCCACCTCCCAGCTTATAGCATTAACAACACTTACGGGAACAATAACTGAGAATCAATAAATACTCGCTCATGAAATGTTCATACAATATTATTTTGAAAGCAATTAATTGATATTTGTAATTGAAAATTATAAAAATAGAATTTTGATTCTTAATGTTGTTAATAAATGACACATTCAAAAGGAGAGACTGTTGAAAGCATATTTTCTGAGCAACGTGGCTACGACAGGACGAATCCTGGATAAAAAAAAAACCCTTGGGAATGTGATGCAGGTGGAGCATAAAGTAGGTCTGATAATAACTTGCAAAATACTAGATATGAATTATTGGCGATACATTATTTTTTTCAATCTCTATTTCCGAAATGAAAATGTTCGACAGTATATTTTTAAGATCGCCTTCTGCTTTATTTCACAAATTAAGTAAGAAAAAACAATTTCAAAATCGACATTTCAAAGAATGGAGCGCGCTGACAGAATGTGGGTTGTGCGTAGTTCAGCCAGCACGCAGAAAATGCCTTGTAGCTGTGCTGCAGGCACTGCGTAATCTACGTGCGATGACAACGCGCTGTCGCTAGCGGCGGTGCGGACCGGGTGTGGTGGGGCGGGGCGATGCGGAGCGCGTCGCGGCGGGGCGGGGTGTTTGCCGCGACGTGGTGCGGTGCGGTGCGGTGCGGTGCGGTGCGGTGCGGTGAGGGGAGGGGAGGGGAAGGGAAGGAAGGGATGTGGCAGGATATGCGAGGCGAGGTGAGGCGACGCGGGACGGAGCGAAGCGGGCGGGACTAGGATGGGTGGGGCGGAGAAGGGCGGGGTGGGGAGGAGAAGGGCGGGGGAAGTGAGGTGGGGCAGGGGAAGTGAGGTGGGGCGAGGCGGGGCGAGGCGGGGAGAGAAGGCAGGACGAGAGGCGGGGAAGGAAGAGGAAGGGCGGGGCGTGGCGGGGGGAAGAGAGGAGGATCGGGGTAGTGCGTGGCGGGTAGGGCAGAGAGTGGCCAGGCGGAGTGTGGCGAGACGGGAGTGTGGCGAGACGGGAGCGTGGCGAGACGGGAGCGTGGCGAGACGGGAGTGTGGCGAGACGGGAGTGTGGCGAGACGGGAGTGTGGGAGACGGGAGTGTGGCGAGACGGAGAGTGGGAGAGCGGCGGGGCGGAGAGTGGGAGAGCGGCGAGGCGGAGAGTGGGAGAGCGGCGGGGCGGAGAGTGGGAGAGCGGCGGGGCGGAGAGTGGGAGAGCGGCGAGGCGGAGAGTGGGAGAGCGGCGGGGCGGAGAGGAACGAGTGCGGCCGGAGTTGGAAGAGGTGGGGCGGGAGTGTCCGGAGAGAGAAAGTGCCGGGTAGCGGGGTGTGTGGGAGGGGTGTGAGGGGGCGGGCAGTGGCGGAGAGGCGACGCCTGCGGGCTCCAGTGTGGCGTTGGCGGCGGCTGCGGGCTGTGATGGGCAGCCTCGGGGCTCGGGTCGCGCGCTGCGACTGTCACGCGCCAAAGTTGCCCCTGCGGCCCTGCGACGCGGCGCGGCGCGGCCCGAGCCAAGCCAAGCGCAGGGGCGTTGCGGCAGCGAACTGATGTCGGGCTGCCGGAGATCGCGGGAGGATGAGGTTGTAGAGGTAGTAGATAGTCCACGATGCGCCATCAGTTGATTTGGGGGAAGGGTGGCCGTAATCTTGAGGCCCAGAAGAGTGAACTAGCGTATTTGAATTCCAACATGCAGAAATCATCTCACAAAATTTGAATATTTGTTTTACATAAATTGGTTGTTTGAGCGTAGACCTACAAACTGTGCCATATGCACATATGCCCCTTGAAATGTAAAATTTCTCTGGAATTTCTTTCGTCTTCAATCCTAAAACATGCCGAAAGCGATTATCAAACGTTATTGTACGCTTATTCAATCGTATAGTATAAGGGTTTGCGGTAACTGTCAGGATTCATGTTACCATTACGACATTGCAAAGAGGACAACTGACGTTCGAAACATTTTTTATTACAGGTGTTCGTTGAAGGATTATAACAACTAATACTGTTCAGTGATGGATGTCCTAACCAAATAAAATTCACACACTAGCTCGGATTTTATTCAATTCGGTTGATAACTTGCTCACAACTATAATTATTTCACACTAAGAGGATATTTTCTTCTTTCCGAGACAGATTTTTAGAGATATAGCGACTCAAGTCTACTATTAACGTAACAAAAATTATGAAACATGATCTGTAAAATGTGAATTAAACTAAAGCAGTTCACGTGAGATTTGTTTTCTTCTTTTGCTATGTTTTGTTTTCATAAAACATTTATCGGAGAAGCAACCACGTAGGATGTCGCAACACTACTTCCAAGCCTTATTCGTGTTTTCAATATCTTGTGGTACTTCCTTATTTTCTGTTTTTCTGGTGTTGAGAATCTCTCTCTGCGTCGCCGATAATGTGCAGTGTCCTTTGGAGCAGGGTGAATTATGAAATTCACGGAGACTGGCAAAGTATCGCAGAAATTACGAAGGGCGAGATAATAGTGGGGCAGATGTGATCTCCTGAGAACAATTGATCAGGGGATAATGAAGCGGTTCAGCCTTGACAGGCTCTCACTCAGGCGTCGATAGGCGTGTGGCTAGAACGCAATATGAGCCACCGGATGTTGATAAGTAGAGTGTATTTAGCTTGGATAACAGAAGGGATGAAGGTATTAGATGACGTGTTGGTTAATTCGATGCTGCTGTTTCTATAGCACGCCTTTAGGATCAATATTCAAGTGGCATGTTATAATTGGGAGGAATAAAATGTACATGAGAGCTTGTCAGAAACATTTCTCTATTTATTATTATTATTATTATTATTATTATTATTATTATTATTATTATTATTATTATTATTATTATGATCATGATGAAACTATTTATTCTTCTATGTACTAGTCTTTGATATTTTTATGAAAGTGTAGGATAGTGATTAAAGCTAGACTTACTGCGTCCCATGGCTGTATTCTATGTAAGAGAGAAGCAAATCGAGTAGTAATTTTTATCAGCCGCTAGGGTACATGCAAATGCTATAAGTCTTGAGATGGTGGTATGCTTTGTCGAAGGTATTTTAGCAGAAATGCTGTGGATCATAACCTATCTGTACGTTTGTAACAATTCAAGGTTGCAGATGCATTTTTCCCCCTTTTTTCGTTCGTCTGGGTACTGCAGATAACTCCCTTTCTATTACTTTAAATCAAATTTTTACTTTACTTATATAATAATTACACTGACAAATATGTAGGCCAGTTAAGCTTAGGTGGAGTACGAGACGACATACGCCTTCATGATCCTTTCTTTTCAGAGTAGACCGTCGTCTTGCTGGTTCGCCTTTGCTTTGCACTGTATAACCCAGGGTTGTCGAACTAGCGGCCCGCGGTGCCATATTGGGGCTCGCGGAAGGTTGTTCGTAAGGGGTGATGACCTAAAACAACGCCAAAAGTTATCAATAAAATGCTCTAAAAATGCCCTAAAATAAATAAAATGTAAGTAACAAAATTGATAAAAACATGTTGCGATGAACAACCCATGGTGTAGTATATGTTACTGATGAAATCGAGGCTTCTTCCATTCGTTCAAATACTTCTAACTCAGCTTGTCAACTTTTGGTTTGGACTGTTCTTTACCACGAAATCTGTCCTTAGTTATCTCCAAATCGGTAGAACCGACAATGGCGCTGATGGACGTCACAGGAACTTTAGATGACGTACTCACAACGGCTGACGTTATAATTTCTGAGCGAAAAAATCGAAGAGGCTACACAGGAATACTGAGGAGATCATTCATTACATTTTGTAGTTATTATTTTAAGCAAGAACCATTAAAATGACACTTAAATCGATTAAGTCAACAAAAAATGTATTCAAAATGAAGGAATTTTTAAAAAAAATTACTTACTAGTTCCAATCGACAAAAAATCCAAGAAAGTGTAATAAAAATGAGTCATTTTCTTTTATCGTACTATTAAAATTAATGTAATTCTCAAATTCATTCTTATAAAGTGAAAGAAAAATTGACAATGGCATTTCATTAAAATTGGCCCCCTAGTTATTAGTCGAAAGTGCACGTCCCTTGCATCCATATCGGGCGAGAAGATTGCGCGCCTAGCGTCCGCGCGTAGTGCCTTTTACAAGACGCCTTTTACGTACAAATAGATTGCTTAGATTTAAGGACTTTTTGGTAAATTCAGAAATCCAATATCATCCCAATGTGTTTCACTGCGTCGTCATTAAAAACATGCGTGATATGAGGCCGTACCATCCGTTTCAGTGCAACCGCGCAAACTGCCGAGATCAACAATACCATGAAGGCAGGTGTGGATCACCCGAATAATGTAAATTTGGCCCCAAACCATAATGAAGTTTTCGTGGTGGCCCTTGAGGCCTTGCAAGTTCGACACCTCTGGTATGAACGATGGCTGTGTGAAAAATAATTAATTGTTTAGGCGAATGTGGATGGAATGTTATTCGGATAGTATACGTGAATACCACTAACAGTGAACGTACGGACACTGTTACCTTTCGCACGGAGCCTACAAACGTCTATAACAAACTATGAATCTACTAATACATTTTAGGTTCAGAATAACTGAACTATTCCTTCGCCTCCCTAGAAGAATGCTAGATGCAACTCTGTCCGCAATATTTCTTTCATATCTACAAAAGGGTAGCTCCGCATCCAACAGTCACTTATCATTTACCACTGACACAACTCCCCAGTGACGTGCGGCGTTAGCTCATTGCAGACAGTTCGGAGTCTGCGGCCCAACACCCGCGTCACTACACGCCCTGACACACGCAGCTCTTGGACAGGGCTTCCCAAAGGGACAATGAATTCCCAGCCCCAGTTGCAACACGTTTGTGCGTCGGCCGCCCACATCCTTCTCATGTAGTATATGTTCATCCTCGCACCACTTACTTGTCCACCACACTCCAAGCGCCACTTACCTCGCCATTTGCCTGTCTACCTCTTTCCCCGCCATTCGCCACCTGCAGCTCATCAACCTCTAATCACCACCCACACTCATCATTCATCTCCCATCTCTCGCCATCTATTCACAATCCTCTATTCACCGTCCTCCGTTCACCATCCTCCGTTCACCATCCTCCATTCACCATCCTGTATTTATGGTCCTCCATGCACTATCCACCATTCACTACCCACCAAACTGCCCATAACATGTACACCCTCCCGCGACCTGCTCGCTATTCTCTTGCCGTTCTCGCTGCTCCTAGCTCACTGCAAAAATACACAACGGACAGGCACAACACACGCCAGTCGTCATTTCACAGTCTACCCTCGACCACTCTACCTTCGCGACATTCACTCTCCGTCATCTTCCCTTCTAGAAGTTCTGTCATCTCCCTGTCAGCGTCCCGCCATCTCCCAGCCACACTCCGGCATTCTACCAGTCATACTCCGGCATTCTCCCAGCCACATTCCAGCATTCTCCCGGCCACTCTCCTGCATTCTCCCGGCCACTCTCCTGCATTCTCCCGGCCACTCTCCTGCATTCTCCCGGCCACTCTCCTGCATTCTCCCGGCCACTCTCCTGCATTCTCCCGGCCACTCTCCTGCATTCTCCCGGCCACTCTCCTGCATTCTCCCAGCCACTCTTCTGCATTCTCCCAGCCACCCTCCGGCATACTCCCAGCCTTTCTCCAGCATTCTCTCAGCCACTCTCCGGAAATCCTCTCAGCCTCACTCCGGCATACTCCCAGCCCCTCTCCGGCATTCTACCAGTCACCCTCCCGCCATCTCTCAGCCGCTCTCCCGCCGTCTCTCAGCCGCCCTCCCGTCATCTTCAAGCCGCTTTCCTATCTCCCTGCTATGCTTCCCGCCATGTTCTTGCCATAATATCTGCCATTTTTATCTCCTCCTGCTACTCGCGAGCCATTTTCTCACTTTCAAAGACTAATCTTAGCCTCCGCCAACTATCTAGACTTTTTCTCGCCATTTCACTACCCCCCAGTCATCTAGTGCTTTGGCCACCTACATCTAACTTCCTCCCGCTACTTAATATGTACCCACATTTCCGTCCGCTCCTTACACCCGTTCCCCATCCCAAGATTTCTCATCTTTCACCTAACACCCATGTATCTCTTGCTTGTTCGTTTCATCTCTTCTTCTTCGTCAACTTAACAAGTATTTAACAGCCGCAATTAAGTTGTTTTCCTCTCATCCACTCTCTAGCACGCATGGTCACGTATAAGTGTATCCCTTACTCTAAATGGTCTTTCCCATTAGTGTTGACCCGCCCTTCTCTTTTCTCCGGTGTCTTTCACGTCCACCCTCAATTTTATTGCCAGTGTCTTTCTAGTATCTTCCTTTCCTAACCTTAATCTCTCTTCCCATAATTCTTGATTCACTTTTCTCCGCCTCACCTGTGCCTCCACTTACATTTAATCGATTCTCACCTGCCTCACAATTATGTTTCCCCATAATGGCCAAGATGAAAAACAGAACGATGAGTCGCATTATAAAACTTCCGAGAATGAAAAAAAAAACAGGAAACTAAAGACCAAGAGAAACGAAGAAATATTAAAGAAAAGAAACTAGCTTTATTCTTCAGGTATAATCATATTATGTTGCCCGCCCTTCCCACTTCCATTCTCCTCTACTGACGTCTCATGCCATTCTTTTACTTTCTTCTGCCATTCTTTAATGGTTTTTGATCTTCTAAACTTATTTTTGTTTCTCTCTTCTACCTCTCTCCTTCATATCCTGATTTTCATCATCCATTGCTTCCCTTCCATTTTCTGCGTCCTCCACCTCATCGCAACCCCTCCTCATCCCGGCGCCATCGTCTGAGCTTTAGCGTTTTCGCGCCCCGCCTTGATGACGTCATTCTAATCAGAGCCAACAGCGTTCTTGCGGAAGCCAGTCTGGAACTTCGGGACCAGTTCTGCCTCGAACAACTTCTTGCGTGGGAGGCCCTTCAGAAAGGAGGCAAAACGCCGGGGGCGCGGGGGTGGGGTGGGGTGGGGGTGGCAGCGGGGGGGGGGGCACACATTGCGACCGAATGACGCAGCCGTGGCCAAAACATCAAGTGACTTCGAACAAATTCCTTAGGTAAATTATTAATTGCGTAGTGCATATTCTTATTATGAAAGAACTTATGTCAACAAGGAAATGTACTTGAGCAAAAGTGGAGTGGAATAAAACAATAGTATTTACTGTTCAGAGGTAAATGGCGATCTCAGAATGATCGTTGGAAAGCTGGAGGAAACCCATAATCGAGATAGAAGTCTCAGTTCTTGCAGAATGTACGTACCAGGTACAAGATTAGTGCTTGAAGTTAATTATAATAAATGGAAAAAATCAATTAATTATTTACAGTTTTTGAGGTTTTTCATTACAAAACTCGTGTACTAGTAATATGTCCCACAAGGCGATCGAAAGTCTAAAAACATCTTTAAATATGTGTCTCTAAATTTGTAGCTAACCGGCTTAACTTGGTCTTTGCAATATAATTAATCGGACAACACACTGATGTGAATTTTCAAGATTTGCACATATCACATATTTGAACATCGTGTAACATTATAGTGTTTAGCTAGTTGCAATTTAGACTCAATTTCATTTCATGTAAAATGGACAAATCTACCTTTAATTTACGTCAAATTAATTGTACTTGCTTTAAGGGTAGACATCGATTAAACATCTAGTGGACAAGTCCTACAACACGTTCACTTGTAAGCACGTCTAGCCACAGCTATCTTTCCAGACGCTATAAGAAAAGCTTATGGTAACTTCATGCTGCTGCAACGTAGTAGATACACGTATTCGTACTTTCCATACCACTGTACTAAACATTCATCTACAAAAACTGATAACTGTTCTCCAAAAAAAAAAATTTATTTACCAGGTTTTTATCCCGATTTTGTCATTTGGTCACACCGTGCGACGGCGGTGGCAAAGTCAAGTTCCTACGTCTGATAAGGAGCTAAACGATAGCGCCGGGAAACCGATCTGCTAGTGGGAGAGGGTAAGAGGTTCGTTTTAGTGAGTTGAAGTGCTGTTGTTAAGTTCCCAGACAATCTGGGAAGCATGTGTTTAAGTTTCGGAGGGTTTTTGCTGTGGGCACGCTTTGTTTCTGAAATCTAACTCTCTAAGTGCACTGCTCCGAATTCTACCGTACGTTGTCTTCCTGATCATTTTCTTTTACTTGTAAGAATGCAGTAATTTGCATGAAGTTTTGAAATGAAACATGAAAAACAATGAATTATAAAGACTTTAAGGATACCTTCAATTATTATAGGATGTGAAATGGTTCATTTATCTACGTAAGTATATTTTGCTGAGGCTGTTAGGCGAAAAAAAGGAGCAATGTTGTCGTCGGATACGGCAGTGTGTGCTGTTTTTGTTTACCTTCGGAGGAAAGACAATAAATGATAGTCACATGTTAGAACTGGTAGAAGTCGGACACATACTCCGCGAACCTTTTTGAAAAGTAGACGTAAGGCAAATTAAGTTGCTTTCCAGCTATGGATTGACTGAGGAACTATCGGAAATGGTTCTAAGTTAATTGACTTTTTACATTATATGGAAGGTATACCAGGAGAAGCACACGGAAGAAGTTTGTGGAAAAAGCAAGACGACACCACGACGAAGAATTGCTGATCTGCATTAAGTTACGATGAACATTGTTCCATTTTAATGGATTGCAGTGATTTGTTGAACATCAAGTTTTGTATAATTCATTTTAAAATGGAATAAGTTATGTATTGTAATGGCCATACAGAATTTAAATTTAGTAAAACGTGCAGATTTCGAAAGAAATTAGAAGATAGGAGAATTTATTTTTGTAAATTCAAGAACAAATAATTATTCTTGTTTCAGTATAAACAAGATATTATTATTGTTTGTGTTTTAAATGAGTACCGCTACGTTGTGTACGTAAAAGGAGTCGCGTAGCAGACGTAGGGGAAATTTGGGGCACTTAATATAATGTAAGCTAAAACTTTATATGGAAATAGAAAATTATGTTTCAATTAATCTCCCTTCCTGTGGTCCTCAGTAAAAATACATAGCAAATTTACGCTAGTCATAAATAGTATGTAATACAACAAGTTTATAATGATAAGCTTTATTGCTTGGGTATACAATTTGAAAACAAACAACGTTGGAAGAGGTAGTGTGTGCTTGATGCGTTCGCCGAGTCGAATCTCAGTGGAGATGTGTGTGAATCGGTATTGCCGGGCATGTATTAGGTCGTCTGCTTTTAAAAACTATCTTAGAACTTTGGTTTGGATCCTCGATATGAAAATTAAAAAATCTTCAAATCCTTCAAAATTCAAAAATAAAGTTGTTTTTTGATGTGGGGAACCTCTGATGTGGGGAACCTCTGATGTGGGGAACCTCTGATGTGGGGAACCTCTGATGTGGGGAACCTCTGATGTGGGGAACCTCTGATGTGGGGAACCTCAGATGTGGGGAACCTCTGATGTGGGGAACCTCTGATGTGGGGAACCTCTGATGTGGGGAACCTCTGATGTGGGGAACCTCTGATGTGGGGAACCTCTGATGTGGGGAACCTCTGATGTGGGGAACCTCTGATGTGGGGAACCTCTGATGTGGGGAACCTCTGATGTGGGGAACCTCTGATGTAGGGAACCGCTGATGTAGGGAACTGGTGATGTAGGGAACCTCTGGTTACATATTTACTTTAAAGACGTAAAGCACACAGACTTCAGAGACTACACTGAAATTCTTCGTGTGACGCAGTTACCCCCTCCGGAGAGGTCAACGGCGATGACGGCTGCAAACAAACCCACCGGAAGCTCACGTCCGTCCGCCTGCCCCGCCCACCCCTCGCTTCTTCGGCCGTCCTCCCACGATACGGCACGACCTCTTCGCGGACACTGCGAAGACACAGCCGTAAGAGGCTTACGCCCAGGCAACAGTCATGCCACGTAACAAGCCCTCGAATGCGAACTGACAGCTCGGAAAGTTTGTTTTGTGAGGACAGATATAAAGATCGATATTTTGAAGGGATCAAATAAGAGCCCATGGAAGTTATTGGTCGGCGGCCTCAAACCGTAGGGGAGGACATCTGCGAGATTCTTCGCAGGAGGTTGAAAAGTTGTATCATATCTGAAGCAGTAACAAGCAGATAAATGGGGAGGAAAAAGAAGTCGGGGAGGGAGAAAAAAACTGTCAGATAAGGGACGTCGAAAATTGAGGACTCCTTCTCGATGGAGAGATAGCGCCCGGGCAGGGGTGAGCGGATGTACCGGAGCGCTAGGGAAATGAGCAGGTGGATTCGCCCTCGCGGAAGGTAAACTGTAAAACAGAATACATAATTAATGCGAAGGCATATTCAAATGCCTACGGGCCGGAGAGACGCGGACAAAGGATGAAAGGGAATATTTAAAGAAAGCGATAGAAAATATCGCGACGGGAGGCGATAGGTAAACAATCAGATTAGGTGCGGGACGGACCGGGGAATCCATATTTTATGAACCCGTGCAAATATCAAAGAAGCATATCCCATTGCGAATAAATGAAGTGAAAGTAGTCCAAAGAGGTTATGATTTATTTGCAAATTCGAGTGTGCAGCTCGTGCTGTGATATATGTCCCGTGCCTTCCGCTGACGTATTCCCCGGAATGAATCCTTTGCTGAGATCCTCCGTTCGTGCAGGAGGATAGTGCTTTGCACGGGGGAAGCGTCGGAATTGATTTTAAAGAAGAGGGTGTTTCTGCGAGTGGTAGTGATACCCAATAAATTTTCTCTTTGTTGGGTGAAATTTATGGTATTTTTGTTCTTGTAAACAATGTTTTTTGTTTTAACATTGGGGATCTTTGTGTTGGATATAGATTATTATATTTAGTACTCTAAAAACTAAACTAAAAATTTTGTGTTGATTTTTCTATTAAATAGTGGGAATTTTAAAAAAAGGAAATTGCTGTAGAAATGCAATACAATTAATTGCAATAGGATTAATTGCCATAGCATTAATTGCCATGGCATTAATTGCCATGGCATTAATTGGAATAGACTATTTCATACCCAAATATGGTTAGGAATGTTACTCCAGGGTAATATTTTGCTGAAAATGAAAAAATTCGTATGATAAAGTGTCTGATCTGATTTACAATGTTTGACGTGATAAATTTGAATCAATAACCCTGCGCATATTACTGAACTGGCATTTGTAACTTGGAATGTAGTGTGAAATTGGTTTGTAGTAAGAAATTGATTTGTACTGTGAATTGGTTAAAAAAATAAAATTATAAGTAGTACTATTAACGTGTACTTAAAATTAGTTTTATGTATGAAAAGTAATTTCACATTCCAACTATAAAATCATATTAGATGAAACTACGAGTTGTAATATCTTTCTGTATTCATAAGAAAATCATTATAACTATAAGAATACGTTACACAAGAACGGTAGAATACCATATATTCGTATTTTCTCTATTTCATTTTTTATAAACACTTTTGAAATTGATGTAAATTCACTTTTTTCTCTAAGTGAACCACATCATTTTTTATTTAAAAAATAAAACTTCGGGCTACTTTAAAGAAGTTTATCGATGACGATATATTTTAAGTTTTTACGCACTCATGTTAATGTTTTTTAAGTGTTTTACTTACGTGTACTAATGGATATAAAATTATTTCTCTCACATAAAAATATTAAACATTGTTTTCACTATGCAAAATAATTCCTATTTTAAATAATTCCTGAAATTTATTATAATGTCCTAATTTGTTAACGCCCATCGTATTCTTTTTACGAAACTTCACAGTTTTCCTAAGTCGGCAATGAAAATTGATATTTTGATTCACCGACCATCAAAATCGGTAAATTTCCAAAAATATAGATTCTCAACGTCTGCGGTTAACACACGTACTCTCTTTCTTTATCGAAATTGAAATATATTGAAACAAGTAATCTAAAAAACGAAGGGAAAAAACGTAGCTTTCGTAGTACGTCTGACACTGCCAGTCTTCAGCATTGTGCGTACAGCCTTGGGAAAGACCCTAACGTGCGGAAGAGTGAAACAGGTCGGGCCATTAATACGAATCCGTTCAGCATTGCAGGTTTGAATTGTTAATGAAGGAGATGAACTGACCGCTTAGGGTCGACGAATGACCCCTTCAAGATGACCCGCGTGAGAACGAATGACCGAGCGGCGCCGGTAACTCAAGGCCTAGGACTCTCAATTTCATTTATGTGATAATGAGATTCTATTAGAAATGCATCAGTTTAAATTTCAAATGGTATTGAAGATTTATAGTTGTAATTGATTTCAGTAAATATCTTAGTGCCAAGCGGCTCTACGGATCTCTTGGTAATTTGTATTCCGCTCGAGTCTTCCCAATTTGTCACTAACTTAAAGATTAGAACACCAAGCGTGTCGAATTTATAGCTGTGGGTTTTTATGACTTTTTAGGAGATGCAACAAGTTGGTGGAGTTGCTGGGAATCTACAAATGAACCTGAATGAATCTACTGTCCCTGCGAGAGATTCACAAATGTTTTAATGAGTTTTGACATAATTTTGATGAACGATTCTTCATTCTCTAATTACTACTTTGTAAATATTCTTAGCTTCACTGTCAGATGTTTATCTTATCCTTCACAATTGTGAGTAATATTACGTATACTCTCATTTAAAAACAAATTTTACTGGTAATTTGGTATATGAAATACAAATCAATAAAGTACATTTTACTTTCAGTTTTCGAAAAAGAAACATATCACTTAAAAACATCGCATCGAAGTACATACATAATTGTATGTACTTGAATCCAATTCATCTACTACATATACACCCATTGACTGCACTTGGAATTGCGTTGTGGTACATTACATGCAGTTTATGCAGCTGTAGTTATTAAAATAAGTGTTATATTCTTTGATTTTCTTTATATATATATATATATATATATA
>BLKR01012744.1:0-16637 GCA_011170035.1 Teleogryllus occipitalis
ATATTATCTCCCTATCCTTTGATCTCGGCTGTTCGGGTGACGCCGCGTCGAAGGCTGGGGTGCCGACGTTTCGCAGCGTCACCCGGACAGCCCAGATCATGACTCTGGCCGCGGAAGCCTACGATATTTATTGTATAATATTTTCGTGCTACGTTGTTTATTTTGTTCACTTGCCTGCTTTCTGTTCCTGTTTTTTTTTCTGTTACAGATTATCTTGTAGACCTCAGCCAACTGCCAACAGCCAACCTACGAAAACTGCATTTATGTACATGAATAATGTTATATTTATATTATCTTCCCCCTCTCCTCACTTTCCCCAGTTTTCCTAATTCATTCTAACTCCCTCTATTCTTCATTCTGCCTTTTCACATTTCCTTTAATCTTCGTGTTTTCTTCTCTTGAGTTACGGCCCTAAGCCGCCATCCTGATTGAGGTTTTCCTGGGTTTACTCAATCGCTTAAGGCGTATGCCGGGATGGCCCCTAGTCTTGCATCCCAGAAATAAATGTAAAATCTGCCCTCCTTCTTTAAATTTGTTCACAGTTGAGGCATTCGGGATATAGGAGAATTTCTGGCATTTTTCGAAGGTAATATTATTGATTTATCACGCCCCTCTTGTAAATAGAATCATGGATTTTTTTCTATAATATCATGTTTGCTTTAGAATCATGAAAATTGACTATGAAAATACATTCACACATTGTTTCATTAGTTATGCGAAGCACATCACCATTCGCTACTACGATCATTGCAATTTCGTAAGTAACGTAAAATGTCAGTTATCACTATTTTCGCCCGAATGCCTCAATTGTACTTATGTAAATGTAAATATTTAACTGGTTAGGCGGAAGAGCAGGCCTTACGGCCTGAGCCTCCCCAGAAATAAAGACATTATTATTATTATTTATTATTATTATTATATATCATACTCCCTATCCTTTCCCTATCCCCATTCCCACCTCTATCCCCACACCATCCCCACACCCAAAATCTCCCAACAAAATAACAAATCCCTCCCTTCATCATCCCCATCCCGCCTCCCAATCCCAGTCTCTGTACGGGGGAGTGGAGGCACCAACCCTGACAGGAACAACAACTTCATAAAGAACGCCAGCTGAAGAATCCCCTTGGGGATAGGCAGCTGAACATCCAGCAACATCCTGAAGAGACTCGGTGACGGCGTGACCGCAAGCAGTGGCGGTGGCGACGTAGGTAATTGCGTGCAGTCATACTCGCCGCGCTCCCGAAAACGAAGTCCCTCTTGCTGTTCTCTCTGGCGCGAACACATCCAACTAACGCACGCTCTCAAGCGAAAGCGTCCTTTCTCAATGCTCTTCCTGATGCTAATAATCGTTGCGAATTTCAGCTGCGATCCACGTAGACGCGGGGGAAGCGCGTGGTACGCGCGTCGAGTTCACGGAGATAGGCCCGTAAAACCCGCATGACGTTTGGGCGTCCAATCGCAGTGTCATTCATGGTGCAGCCGGCTGGCTCCACACCCCCTTTTTGGAATGCGAAATTCCCCAAGAAGACGGGCGTGGAGCGGCGTCGCGTTGGTGGTGTACTTCCTCCGTGATACACGCCGCCTCGACCACTCGCTCGAACTCTTAACAAAGGATAGGTTTCCCCTCGCCACAAACCGACAGGGGTTACTGTCAGGGGATCGGCGTTTCTGCCCGCTTTCTGGACGTCTGTTTGAGAGCTCCAATGCTACGCGAAATAGAATTTAAAATTCTATGTCGAATTCCGACGTACGCGGCCGTCCCGTTACACGATAGTTCCAAGCTCTTGAATTACATTAGACTGGTAGAGAATGTGTAAATACATTAATTTAAATTTAAATCGTGATAAATGGAATATTAAAGGAGTAAAATTATTTAAGAGATGAGAAATATATTCCGAAGATTGTCATGTCTTTCATTTATAGCTAGTAATAATTGAAGGACACAATGACCTTTTTATACAAATTTGTAACTTGAGTTTTGTAAATGATGTTACCAGTCTGGTTGGACGCGTAGGACATGACTGTGAAGGATACAATTGAGTAATGTTAAATGATGTGCATATAAAAATATTTTTTAAAAAGAGGATTATTTATTTAAACTTTATCTGTAATCAAGTTTTGAAGTTGGAACTGCAAATATTTAACAGCAAGCTAATTAACGCTTAAGTTTCTCTACTACAATGTACCGATATCATCCACCATCATTTCGTTTCCCCTTTATTTAATTACTGTCACAAGATTTTACCACATAAGCAGCTGCAGCAGTATGAAGTTGCAATTCCATATACATTGCAGCTTGGAGCACAGGTGGCGAACATTCATAGTGACTAGAGCGCATGGCAAACACATCAAACGCAAAACTGCGTATATGCCAGTTGGGGACGCCGATGAGTGATACCTAGTTGAGGAAATTTCCATTCGGCGGGGGAAAATCACTGCCACTTTTAGTAATAAAAACATGCACCGCACCTATGACACTAATGAACTCGCAGTTGACGCACCCGGAATCACTAATTAATCAGCCAACCAACAATACGATCACAATTACTAAACGTGAATGTCGCATAGTCTACGGTAACACGCAACTTTAGCGGTTTCTCAACCGTAAAGATTTCGTACAGGAAAGACTTCCACTTTGTAGAGACGAAGTGGTGGCCCTGATCGTGTGTATCGAAAATTGTCACAGTGCAACATGTCAGATTTCTTCGCTGGCGGGAATACGCTTACGATTTCACATCTTAGACATAGACGGCGGAAGATGAAAAACGTCGCTCGGTCTAAGTTTTCCCTTAAAAAATAAATATGCACTCTTACCCGCAGAGACAGCAGAGTTCCAACTTAGCAGTCTGCTCTGAAACGGCCATAATACGCCATTATTTTTAATTTACTAATATGAACTCCTCGGCAATTAAATACGATAATTTCATAATTTCATCTAGACTGAAGTGGCAGTGAAGAATCAAGTGGCTAAACTGTTGTGTAATGATACTCTGAAGGTAAGGTGACATTGAACGTCGGGCCGAAAACTATCATTTTGCCGTCGTTCATTGATTTGATTTTTTTTCGTTTCCGTGCGCGTCAACGGCTTTGGTCATTAATCCCGTAATTCTAGTGCATGTTTGTTCTCGGGAGAAGGCGGTGATCTTCCCCCGCCGGATGGCGAGATTCAGCGCCGACCTACCGTCGGTTAGTGGGGTTTCCCCTCTAACCAGGACTCTCCCACCAGCGGGGCATCGCCCCAGCCGGGACAAGCTCTAAGCTCCCGACCTGTCTCCCGGAATATGTGATAGTGTGGTGCATATTAGTGTAAGTGTGTGTACAAGGGGATAGGAGAGGACAAGGAAGAGGAAGGAAAGATCGCGCGCGGTCCGTGGCCCGTTTGGTAGAGAACTTCTCCGGCATTGATAGGAGAAACCACGGAAAACTACCGATCAGAGCAGCCGGCCGCTAGAATTCTCCTCCAGGCAGCTACTGAATTCGACCTAGCTGAAAAGCTAGTGTCGAAAATCCTGCCGCCTTCAGGACTCGAACCTAGGACCTCCCGGTCAGAGGTGCTGCAGTGACATCAGTTGATGCACTGAGCTACCGTTCCCGGCTTGCCATCACTGTTATGGGCTCAGTCTAGTAAAGTAATATTGACTTTTTACTTTATTTACTTTAGAAAATAGCCACGGAGCTATATCTTTGCTTTACGCTAGGCGTCAAATCAAATTTGGAATATTTTGTTATTTCTTTTGTGGGCAAAGGAACTTTCTTTCTCTTTCAGAATTCAATATCTGTAACAGTTTTAAAGCTCAAACTGTGTTTTCTTTAAGGAGGTTTGTCAAAGCTGCAAATAAAGTAACACGTACCAATCAACAGTGCCCATTACCTTGCAGTAGGGTTGAAGAAAAATCTTTCAAATCGTGTGATCAGTGTGTTTAAAACAAAGTTAATAGGCTTTGCCCGATAGTTTTCTTTTGGAGTTTCATACACTTCAACAGTATCGCATTTTGCAGTTTCATTATAAAATTATCTAAAACTTAACTTTTGCTGAGGCAATAAAGAATCCAAGTTGAAGATGAGTACCTTGTCTGTTATTTATTTTTTATAGAATATGCCTCATTTGGACTTAGAGGTTTGTTTAGTAGCCTGTACTTTGTTCATCACTTTAACACTTGTAGTTAAGAGCAAAGTTCGGTAATTGAAATTATTTCGGTAGACAAGCATGGACCAAAAAATGTGAAAATTTTTCCATCATGGCGAGAAAGCAAGCTTCCTTCTTCCATGCTCGTTTCTTTCATGATAAATTTCAAGATAGTCCTCTAACACTTCATCATTCCTAAAAATTGGTAGTAATGACGTATTCCGCTTAGTTCATGTAGTTGAGTACGGAGGTTTGAGGGAAAGTCCATTGTGATTCATTGAACTGGGTATAGCATGAAACAAATGAAAGCGATTAGGAGAACATTTCATTATTTAGGAAATTTAGAACACTTCATCGTATTTCTCGGTACAAAAAATGTTCGGATTCTCGAACTTAGTCCCGGCGGAAGAGGGCATCCTGATGGCAGAGCATGCAAAAAATGAACTTGCATAGCATTGAACGTTTTGCGAATTAGGTATTCCAACACCACTTAGAGCTTCTGAAATATTAGCTGCTCCATCATAGGCTTGTCCAATACAGTTTTGAATGCCACATGTACACACTACGTCATTTATAATATTGGTTATTGTGTCTGCTTTAGGGTCATCCAAACTAACTATCCAACCAAATCTTTGTGGAGATCATAAGTTCCCTTACATGTTCACCTGAAAGACCAGAAAATTGTTCATATGTCATTTTTCATCAGCAATAGGTCCGAACCATTTTGCATTTTGAACTAAATAAACTATTTTCTTTATCACCCATTTTTTCATTACATCGTTATTTCTTTATCACACATGAAAATTCAAAATTTCTTTCAATATATATTAAATCTTGCAACATTTTGAAAAGTCTTGGTCCTTTTCCCCCTAATTTTTTAATAGTACTATCAAGTTCCCTTTGTTAGACCCCCCTAATTGCAGTCGCCGGTCTTGCTAGGTAGCCTAATAATGTTAAAACTTCAAAAGTAGCTTTCTCCGTAGCAATTAGTGATAATTTAATGCTCTATTTAAGATGAATGTATGAATGTTATGTGAATTTTTGTACTGATAACAAAGATGTTCCGATTACGAAAGATGAGATTTTTAGTGATTTTTAAAACGATTCTGTAGCTCTTTCCCTTGCTCGAAATCTTGAATTTACACCGGCTGAATCGGCTATTTACGACTTGACGATGGCAAGACCCAAACTTGAAACTACTTTGACAAGTATTACAAAAAAAATTGTTAAAACTATTTACACTAACAAGAGTTAAAACAAATACATTTAAAATTAAATGAGTTAAATGTCATAATTTTCTGATTCTTAGTACGAGTGCACAAGTAACCCTGACAGTCTGTATTTATACGCACTGCTCCACTTTCCACTGACTTAATTTTTCACTGTCTATATGTCAAGCATCTAAGACTGTGATTCTAACTGCTATTACCTTCTTTCTCGTACTCACATTGCGGAAGCTTTTGACAATATTTTGTAATTTTGGATTTCTTACTTTCCATTGTCACAAGAAAATCACGAATAACCGATGACTTCAATATATTTTGGTGGATATTTCAAAGCAGTAGTTAGGAGCAATTTGCACGCACGTAAAGTAAACGGGCTGTAAGCAGGGAGTGAAGCAGGGCCTCTAGTGACATCAATTTCAAATAAAGGACATGGGTAGGCCGGTCCTATTCCTCCCCATGACTTGAAGAAAACACAGCATCGGTGCATTGATACTATGACCGTCGTTTTCCCACCAGTCAGGCTAAACGTGTTGCATCCTTCGCCTGTGTCCAGAGGGGTGTTTAAAAGAAATTGAACGCGCGCCGAAAAACAAAACAGTTAGTAGAAAAATGTAACGGAAGAATTTGCTAATGTATCAAAAGTATGTGAGTCGGCATAATACATTGCAACAGTCTTTTGGAAGTGAACCGTCGACCAAACAAGACGTATAGCAAGATCGGACTAAACGAACTTCGGAGAAGACAATAAAAGAGGTAAACTGTTTATTTTGAATGCAATACGACTAATTTTGAATATCAAGAATGAGATTTGCATAAATTATTGAGAGCAGAGAAGTGAGGAGCTCGTACGAGTTTTATGGACAATAGCTAATACTAGAATGTGTCTCTATCTTTTCCAGTTTTTTATTTCTTTGTCTTGACGTACTGTTCCGTTACTAGGTTGCTGTTACGTGGGAGTTAATTGCATCTGGGTAAAAATTCTTGAACAAATCCCTAGGCAAGAGAACTATCGATCCGGCTACACATTTTATAACGGACACTAACCGGCCCTTCAAAATCAGAAGACACCGCGGAGCTGTTGGGAAACGACGCAAGGCCATTTCTACCACACGACCCCGTAGGAAAAATGTGTTTGTCAAGTAAGCACGTTACAGCTGGAATAATTTTATTTTTGACTTATGTTTCTGTAGGTCAGGAAAAAACGTAGGAAAATTCGATATCGCGTGTGGAGAGTTTATTTAAAACATATTTCTGAATCAAGAATCAATCGTTTTTAAATTTTAATTTTTGAAAAATTAGACCAAAGCATTTAATTTGTGTAAAGTAAAACAAGAAGTTCATGAACGTTTGAAAATCAATGTAAAAGTGTTCAGAGAAGAGTAACTAGTAGACAAGAGTTTCTTTGAAATTTTTTTGTTGTCAAATGTTATAAAGAATATAGGACTTCGCTGCCAGATTGCAAGTTAGCCACAAACCTGTATATATTGTAACGAATATTGCATCTGCCGGCACCACCACGAACTATCTGTATGCGTGGATTGCGTCATCGGCCGGCGGCTCTCGAACTAGCCCAGAGAGTTCTGGCGCGAATCGAAAAGTCCAGAAAAGTCTGGACGGCGCCCGCCGTATATAAATACGCGGCCGGCGACCGCGAGTCAGTCTTAAGTCTAAAGTGGAAGCTGAGCTGTGAAGTATGTGCATCGCGGTAAATAGCAGTGCAGTGATTGTGCTCAGTGACGTGAACCGTGGCCAGGGCATCGAACTGTGGTCAGTGCAGTGGACTGTTGCCAGTGCATCGAACTGTGGTCAGTGCTTAGGTCTCTACGACAGTGTAAGAGAAATGAACAGCGTAAATAAATAATAAAGAGAAGTGTAGTGTTAATAATGAAGAGAAGGGTAGTGTGAATAAATAATTAAGTGCTTTCAGTGATTGTGTTAGGAAACAAAATAAACGTTTTTGTTAAAATAATACCAGACATTTAATTCACCACCTAGAATCGTAACAAGATCAAAAGTATATTAGTTGTAAGATTGTTTACTTTCAGGGTGTTTATTCTTTTCTATATATACTGTGACGTAATGGTGGCGTTATGGGGTTGTCTAATCCCATCAGCTGCGAAAAGAAGCCCGCGAACAGAGAGGAGTAGGGTACGCGGCGGAGCGATGGCTTGTAAACGCGCCATCTACCCACAGCTTTTCGAACTCTGACGCGCGAACTAGCGAATGTTTTTCAGGGAGGTCACGAAAAGAGGCGAATATTCACTCCTCCAAAACTTTCTCCTGGCGCGAGTACCATAAGTATCGCGGCGCGCCTCGGAGGAGCTCTCTATGATTGCAGCAGCGACGGCGACTAGACTGAGTTCTGAAGGCGATTGTAACTTGATAGCATAGGAGTTTATTTTAACTTGGTAGTTAAAAGTTAGCTTGAGAAGCATATCAACGAAAGTGATGTAATTGAGAAGTGGAGTGCACGAACATTCTTCGCATTAACGTTCATAATATTTGAGAGAGCAAGTGAAGTGATTGTTTGACTTCGAAATAATTTCAAATCTGTAAAATTCGCGCAGGAGGACATTAACTAAATCCAGCATCTCATATTGCACGCTGAGACCACACACGCCCAAAGTGTGGTAGGTAGGCCGAGCATTTAAAGCATAACTTCAGCAACATTAATTATTCGAGGCTGGAAGCGCGCACAAACTTGTACGAGGCGCGGTAGAAGAAGGATGACCCCAGGAAGAGCGAAGCGTAGGTGAGAAAGACTTGGACTGGAACGAGAATCGTACGAGTCTGGAGAACGGGAGAAGGGTGTGGAAATTGGAGGCTTGTCGGAGTCCAGAGTTCGAGGGTAGGAAACTCCTAACGTCGTGGAACAGCAAGCGAAGAAGAGTGGCAACGCGGGGCGAGCGGCAGAAAATCCCTAAGGTTACCTACAGGCGAGCGATGCGGAGCTTTTGAGGTAAAGGAACTGGTAACTTTTATGTGATCAGTTGTGGAAAGAGAATAGCCGTAAATACACGATAATTCGTGTTAAAAGTGAGTGAAAAGTCCAGAATAGGTGGGAGAAGTATTCCGAACGATGTGAGTGGCAGTTTCAAGTTCATTTGCAGCACGTGTCATTAAATTCATTCAAAGTGGCCATACCTTGTACAATTTTACGTAAATAATTCATGATTTTCACATGTTGTACAGTTGATGTTATCTGAAAAATTCACAGTTTATTAAAATTCACAGTGTGTTAAAAGTAATTGCATTCTGTTATATGTAAAGGGGTCAAATTTAAGTAACGTGTATATTACGTTTTACTGTTTTTTTCTCTTTAAAGTTCAGTGTAATAATGAGTTCGAAGCCCAAGGCTCGCACCTGTGAAAGGGATTCCTTAAAACAAGTGTAAAATTCATTTTAAAAGTCGTGCACGGAAAAAACTAGAGGTTAAAAGAGTAAAATAATTTGTTAGATGAAAATTCAGGAAGAGGAATAAGCAAATTCTAAATTGTAGTTGGTGAAAATGTGTTCAGGCAGTCGAGGTAGCGCCTATTTTTTTGTTTTGCCTTGTTTTCTTTTTTTTCAGTGACCAACTACTTAAAGTGCATTATTCTGTTATATAATTGTGTTACTGTTATTTTTTGCATGGAATATATGTTCATTTTATTCGTATTTTATCTGATTCATTGTGTCAAGGGTTCATACCTTTCTCATACCCAAAAGATCCTGCTTCCTGAGAATTTTAAGCTCGCTTCACGAGCATTCATACTAGCACGCCCTCACCACGTGTGGAAGGTACTAGGAAGGGGGGTGTTAGAATATTTATAACAATTTATTCACAAAAATGGAAATAGTCTTTACTAGAAAATAAGAAAACCTGCCTCTAGAAATTGAGATACTGAGCCCGCCGATATTTTGCAATCCTGATATAAAGAAGTACAAGTGTAAGTTTTCTACACAAGAACTAAATTGAGCCATCGTTTGTTAAATTAACCTTGCATCAAAATTACTGCAACGAAGATCACTGTGGGCTGCATGCGTGTTGCTGGACGATAAGTGTTGTGTTCAGAAAAAACACTCGCTTTCCAAACATTTTTATTTACAAGAAAACGGAAATATTTACAATAGCGGTTAGAAAATCCTTTTGCCTAATGTACACTCTAACAAAACAGTTACTCCTATCTACGTCTCTCGCTCAATCTGCTTCGTCTCTGGCAGCGCTGCCTTATCAAGCAGCCGACGCCGTAGCCTCGCTTCACGGCCACCGGCTCGCCGGCTAACTGCTTATTTCTCATTGGCCGGGCGTCTTTGCCGGTCTGATGCCCAGCCGTCACCCACCGCCGCTGCCGCCTCGCGCCGCTTTAGGCGCGCTCTTCAACTTTGTCACACAGCCGCAACACCTCCCCTCTCGAAGTCGTCGTGTACGGCGCAAACCGTACTCGACGCCTTGTTGACCGCCTCGGTGCCACTGTAGGGAGCACCGGTGTGGGCACCGGCTCTGCAGACTGCTCCTGAAACTAGTCATCTTCAATAAGTTGCCTCATTGCTCTCTCTCGTTTCTCCTTTTTGGAGGTTCTTCCCAAGGTATCCACAGGCTCTAACGTGTATCTGGGGCGCAACTGCCCTTGATGCCTAACTACTATCTTAATGTTTGAATTTCATAAACCTTGTTGCCTCTAATACCCGTCACAATCCCGGCCCACCAAGAAGGCTCCTTTTTAAATGAAGTGCAATACACTCTACTGCCTACCTGGAACTTATGTTGCCAGTTCTCTTTCCGGCTGTTACCTGGCTTTAGAAGCGACAATAATGTCCGGTGCTGTCGGCCGTGCAAAATTTCTGTCGGGCTCTTCCATCCAGATCCTGGCAGCGTCCTGTAGGTGGCCAGAACTCTTATCAGGGCTCTGCTCCTTTCCGTCCCGGCGTCTCTCGCCTTCCGCATTGCCGTCTTAAACGTGCGCACACAGCGCTCCACCTCCCCATTAGATTGCGGGTGGAACGGCGGCGCACATATGTGCTTTATACCGTTGGACCTACAGAATCGAAAAAAATCTTCTGAGGTGAACAGCGGCCCATTATATGACACTAATGACTGCGGCAGCCCTTCAGTCACAATCTTCTCCAGGGCCTCGATCGTAGCTGTAACCGTCGTGACTCTCATTTCTACAATAAACGCAAAATTGGTCAGTGCGTCAATAACCACCAACCACATCTTCCCCCAAAATGGCCCAGCAAAATCCACGTGCACTCTTTCCCACGGTGCCTCGGGGGTAGGCCACGAATGCCATTCTTGACGCGGCGCTGACTGATTCATCTGGCATGAATTACAATTCCTAATCATATTCTCAATGTCTGCGTTCATTCCCCTCCAATAGCAGTGACGCCTCGCTAACTGCTTAGTATTAGCAATTCCCCAATGACCCTAATGCAACATTTCCAAAATTCGCTTTGTTAGGACTTTTGGCACAAAAATACCTCTGATTTCACTGACAATTCATCTCGTTTACTATACCATGCTGTACTATTCTTTATTAATCTCCTTGGCCAAACTTTTCTAACAAAATCCCTAATTTGTCGTAATCCCTTGTCTTGATCTGTCGCTGATGCAATCGTTGCGGCTGTGACCGGGAAATCCTGCAAGACCTCCCAGTTCTCCAAGTCCACCTGCTGGCATGCTTCTTCCGACTCGTCGAACTCCACATCCGGACCAGCTGGCAATCTTGACAGCGCGTCCACGTTGGCGTGCTGAGTTGTCGATCTGTAATGAATCTGATAATGATAATCCGTGAGGAATAATGCCCATCTTTGAAGCTTCTTAGCCATATCCTCCGGCAATTTCTTTCCCATGTGGAATAGTTGTACTAACGGTTTATGGTCCGTAATGATATGGAACTTTGAGCCATAAACATATTCATTTTTTTTACTCCTAAAATTACTGCTAATGCTTCCTTTTCTATTTGAGAGTAATTCTTCTGATATTTATTCAACGACTTTGACGCGAAGGCAATGGGGCGCTCAACACCAGCTTCGTCTTTCTGTGACAATACTGCCCCCACTCCATAATCTGACGCGTCTGTTGCGATCGTGGTTACCCTACCAGGAATGTAGTGGTTGAGCTGCGTGGTCTTGAAATCGCCTACTTCAACTTCTTAAGCGCCATCTCACACTCTGGTGACCACACGAACTTAACTCCTTTCTTCTTCTTCAAAGCATTTAAAGGTGCCGCAATAGAGGAAAAATTTCTAATAAATTTATTGTAGTAATTTATCATACCTACCAAAGCTTGTAGCTGTTTAATGTCCTTGGGTGCAGAGAGGTTTTTTTTATAGCTTCCACGTGATGCTGCGTCGGGTTAATGCCCGACTCCGTTACTTCATGTCCGAGGAAAGTCACCTGCTGTTTAAAAAATTCACATTTCTTCAAACTCACTCTAAATCCCCACTCCGACAATAGCCCAAACAATTCTTTTAACCCGTCGAGGTGGGTTGGTCCACGTCCTGACGGGGGGATACAGAGAGGGCTCTCAAGTATTCCTTTCCTTCACAAGTCGCTTTTCTTCCCCCCATTGTACATTCTCATTCTTCTATACATCCTCTTTTCTTCTCCCTCTTCTATTTCACTGCCCCCCTCTGTATGCTGAACACCCACCCATGTTTGCCGTGCATGGCGACCCGTGTCGGAGGGAATGTATGTCCTGGCGGTTGAGGGGCCTGTCTGTTTCCCAATTACTCTCCTCATGCTCCTTTTTTTCTTGGCACCCAGGGATACGTGCTCTTACGTATTTTAGGGGAACATTCCTTGTAGGTCTCGATACACTTGCTTTGGCTACGGACTCTTCTAGACGGGCGGTCGGGAGCTAACCCACTCCCAATCAACCGGCTTGGACTAGGTCTTGTACTGAAGTCCAGGGTGAGCGGGGGGATCCACGGCGGTGCAGCGCTGTGGTAACCCCCCACTATATCCCCGTGGCAACCCTGGCACTCCGATGGAGTGTTCCCTTGTTGGGCTCCGTGGTGGGTGGGGACCACGGGGATGAATCTGATATCTCTTAATGGATAAAAAACCTACCCCCCCCGCCCTCTTCCATAAGGAAGAGGAGATTTGTTGGTGAAACAGTAAATCTTGAGAGTTTTTTCTGTAATGAGTCAGACAGACCTACTAAGCCCCGCTTTCTCGTCATGTCAAGAAAAAGAGAAAATGAAACTATGAAGAGTGTCAGCCCTATAAAACTTGCCAGGGAAATTGAAAGGTTTGGTATATTTCAGTCGGTGGTCCGTCAGAGAAATGGCACAATTCTTTTCGAATGTCGCTCTGACGAACAGATCAGCAAGATCCTTGACCTCAAAGAAATAGCCGGCCTCCAGTTGCATGTGTCCGCCCACCCGACCTTAAACCTCTGCAAGGGTGTGGTAAACTACGAAGACTTCGATACCAAATCGGAAGAAAATTTGAAAGCCTTCTTCGAGCCATATGGTGTGTAAGAGATCTATAGGATTCAGCGGAGAGTAAATAGGGTACTCACTCCTACCTCCACTCTAATACTGACTGTCGACCGTCCATCCCTACCAGAGAAGATATCGTGTAGCTTCTACAATCTCCGTGTCAGGCAGTATGTTCCAAACCCTCTGCGCTGCTTTAAATGCCAGAGGTTTGGCCATACGCAACCTCGCTGTATGAGCGCCGCAGTCTGCGTGCACTGTGGAAGGGAGGTTTGTAATGACTCAAACTGCTCCGCCGAGGCAAAGTGCGTTAACTGTTGTGGAAAACATCCATCTAATTCCAACCAGTGCCCCATTTTCTTAAGGGAAAGAGAGATCCAGAAGATCAGGGTCTCTGAGAAAGTTTCCTTCCCGGAGGCACGACGCCGTTACCAGACGCGAAACCCCGTGGACATGGCCCGAAGTTTCGCTGACACCGTGGGTCAACATAAGACAGTCAATTCGAAAACCCAAACGCCTAAAGCCTCCACTTTGTGCGATGCTGCCTGCCAGGTGTCCTTTGATGACATCGGCGGAGATGCAAATCCTAAATCTCTTGTCCAGCCTGAAACAAAATTGGAAACACAAACCATAAATATTTCAACCAACACCCAAACACATCAAGAGAAGCTGAGGCCGACAGGCCCTATTGCTAGATCTTGGTCGCCTGTCTCAAGGGACCGTGGTGTCTCAATATATGCGACCCTCTCCAGCAGAAGTCAAGATGACTCTGCTGGGAATGAGGAACTCCGCATGAACAAAGCCATTACTTTCCAACAAAGAAGGAAAAAGAAGAAAAAGAAACCGGATACATAACCTACCCTTGAGCCAAAAACTTAACTAGAAACTATGGCTCTCCTGTCACGGAACATAAATGGCTTTCGAACCCGTTTGGATGAATTGAAGTTAATGTCTATACATAGACCCGTGGTTATCTGCCTGCAGGAAACACATCTCCTTTCTGAGCACTCCATCTCTCTACGCGGGTTTTGTTGCTACAGGCAAGACGTAGACGATGGCCTCCGCGCCCATGGCGGAGTCGCCACGTTTATCACAAACTCTTTGGTATCGAAAGAAATAGACATACAAACCACTCTGCAGATATCTTGCGTTCGTGTAAATTTCCGAACTATTTCTGTTACCATTTGCAATATTTATATCCCGCCTGGACAAGTCGTGTCACAAAAAGAACTGGAAGATGTGCTCTCTCAGGTGCCTACACCTTTTCTCATTGTGGGGGACTTCAACGCCCACAACCCTGCCTGGGGTGGCACAAGGTCATGCACGAGAGGCAGGTTACTTGAAAATATCATAGATAACCAAAACTTAATTCTCCTAAATTCTGGCGAAATCACACACTTTTCCGTAGCTTCTAACACATTCTCGTCCGTGGACCTAGCTCTCTGTAGTCCCTCCGTTTCTACAATCTTCGAGTGGACTGTCCTTGGCGACCTGCATGGCAGTGACCATTTTCCCATTCGGGTCAACCTCGATATTCCCGATCTGAACGTTGCTCGCCCTCCTCGGTGGCTAATCCACCGAGCTGAGTGGGAAACATTCAAGAAAGAATTACGAATATCGGAAAACTGCCCAAACGACATCGATGCTATGGTTGCCCATTTTAATAACACCGTCCTTCATGCGGCCTCATTTGCCATCCCGAAGTCGTCGGGCCATGCACGACACCCCCTGTGCCATGGTGGAACGATGATTGTGCCACCGCGGTCCGGGATCGGAAGAGGGCATTGGCAAAACTTAGTAGGTTCCCAACCATGGAAAACCTAATAAACATTAAAAGATCCCGAGCCAGAGCTTGATTAACGATACGGGAAAGGAAGGCTGCGTCCTGGAGAGCCTACATCTCGTCACTCTCTTGCCGTTCATCCCCTAAACTTGTGTGGAGAAAGGTCCGACAGATCGGTGGAAGACTCCCTTCGCCGTCTATTTCAGGGCTTATGGTAAATGGCAATCTCCTAACCTCTCCACAAGAAATTGCTGAAGAAATGGCCTCTCATTACGAACAAATCTCCAGCTCCGTACACTATACTTCTGGCTTTCAAAACACGAAAAGAAAAATGGAAAACTGTAAATTAGACTTCTCGAGTCGCGTGGAGGAAGATTACAATGCCTTTTCCTCCATGGACGAACTCTCCTGTGCCCTCGCTTGTGCGAAAGATTCTGCTCCAGGACCAGACCAGATACATAACCAAATGTTGAAACACCTACCTGAAAACGCTCGTTCGTTTCTCCTCGGCATTTTCAACAAGATTTGGGCTGAACATGCTATACCAAGGATTTGGCGTGAAGCCATCGTTCTCCCAATCCCTAAAGAAGGAAAGGACAGAACAACCCCCTCAAGTTACCGCCCAATCTCGCTCACAAGCTGTGTGTGCAAGCTTTTAGAGTGAATGGTAAATACACGTCTGCTATGGCTCCTGGAATAAAAGCACCTATTTACACCTCTCCAATGTGGCTTCAGGAAACACAGGTCAACCATGGACCACTTAGTCACCCTCGCTACGCAGATTTCCACTTCTTTCGTGCTACGTCAGCACCTGGTAGCAATTTTCTTCGATATAGAGAAAGCGTATGACACCACCTGGAGGTACGGTATTCTTCGCACCTTGCATACTTGGGGCCTTAGGGGACGGCTCCCTTTGTTTCTAGTAGGTTTTCTGCGTCCACCTTGGCAACGTGTTATCCTCTAGTCACCAGTTAGAAAACGGTGTTCCCCAGGGATCAATTTTGAGCGTCACTCTGTTTGCCATTGCTATTAATAGTATTGCATCAGTTATCCGGGAGCCTGTAAAACCATCACTGTTCGTTGACGATTTTGCAATTTTTTGCTCCTCCAAGAGCGTGCACGTTATTGAGAGGCAATTACAACTTGTGCTCAACAAACTGCAGGAATGGAGCGAAGAAACAGGATTCAAGTTCTCTACCTCAAAAACCACTTGCATGCACTTTTGCAGAATCCGTCACCTCCATAATCACCCCGACCTTTTTCTTGGAGGACAGCAGCTTCCATTCGTTGAATCCGCAACCTTCCTTGGACTCACATTCGACAAGAGCCTAACCTGGCGAAAACACATCCGTAAACTACAGGGCCGATGTGTATCACCTATGAATCTCCTTCGCACTCTTACTGGTAGCTCTTGGGGCGCAGACCGGGTTTGTCTTCTGCGTTTGTATAGAACTCTCATCCGCCCTATCTTGGATTACGGATGCATAGTGTATGGGTCAGCGTCTCCATCAACCCTCCGGCCATTAAATACCATACACAATGCTGGCATAAGGATTAGTACAGGCGCCTACCGCACGAGTCGCATCGAATGCCTCTTAGCCGAGGCTGGAGAACCATCCCTGAGCCGAAGGCGGGATATTCTGATTGCCTCCTATGGCGCGAAATTATCCAATGTTGATACTCCCTCGCGTGAAACAGTCCTCCATCCAACCCACCTGACTTAATATGCGCTTAGACCGTCATTACCCCATCCCCTGGGTGTCCGTCTCCGTATGCTCTTAAAGAAGCTTCATATAAAAGTACCCAACCCTGTGAAACACCCCCGAAACCTTGCTTCCCCTTGGAAACTACACCGGCCGATAATAGATCTTAGACTGGCTAACCTTCCTAAATCCTTGACTCCCCCCAGTACATTCTTATCGGAATATGAGGCGATAAAATCTACGTATACTGGCCATTTCTTTATTTACACCGATGGCTCCTCCCAAAATGGCAAAGTCGGATGTGCCTTCTACTGCAATAGATCCACGCAAGGTTTTCGACTGGACTCTTCGTGCAGCGTCTATACCGCAGAG
>BLKR01012745.1:0-16625 GCA_011170035.1 Teleogryllus occipitalis
TCCTGCCCTTGTCTGGGTCACCATCAGCGCTTTCCCCTCGCGGCGCTCAGCCCTAGGTCAGTTCAACCCTCCTCTTCAGTCCTGCCCTTGTCTGGGTCCCCGTCAGCGCTTTCCCTCGCGGCGCTCAGCCCTAGGTCAGTTCAACCCTCCTCTTCAGTCCTGCCCTTGTCTGGGTCCCCGACAGCGCTTTCCCTCGCGGCGCTCAGCCCTAGGTCAGTTCAACCCTCCTCTTCCGTCCTGCTCTTGTCTGGGTCCCTGACATCGCTTTCTCTCGCGGCGCTCTGCCCTAGGTCAGTTCAACCCTCCTCTTCCATCCTGCCCTTGTCTGGGTCCCCGACAGCGCTTTCCCTCGCGGCGCTCAGCCCTACGTCAGTTCAACTCTCCTCTTCAGTCCTGCCCTTGTCTGGGTCCCCGTCAGCGCTTTCCCTCGCGGCGCTCAGCCCTAGGTCAGTTCAACCCTCCTCTTCAGTCCTGCCCTTGTCTGGGTCCCCGACAGCGCTTTCCCTCGCGGCGCTCAGCCCTAGGTCAGTTCAACCCTCCTCTTCAGTCCTGCCCTTGTCTGGGTCCCCGACAGCGCTTTCCCTCGCGGCGCTCAGCCCTAGGTCAGTTCAACCCTCCTCTCCTGTCCTGCCCTTGTCTGGGTCCCCGACAGCGCTTTCCCTCGCGGCGCTCAGCCCTAGGTCAGTTCAACCCTCATCTTCAGTCCTGCCCTTTTCTGGGTCCCCGACAGAGCTTTCCCTCGCGGCGCTCAGCCCTAGGTCAGTTCAACCCTCATCTTCAGTCCTGCCCTTTTCTGGGTCCCCGACAGAGCTTTCCCCTCGCGGCGCTCGGCCTAGGTCAGTTCAACCCTCCTCTTCAGTCCTGCCCTTTTCTGGGTCCCCAACGCTTTCCCTCGCGGCGCTCGGCCCCTAGGTCAGTTCAACTCTCCTCTTCAGTCCTGCCCTTGTCTGGGTCACCATCAGCGCTTTCCCCTCGCGGCGCTCAGCCCTAGGTCAGTTCAACCCTCCTCTTCAGTCCTGCCCTTGTCTGGGTCCCCGTCAGCGCTTTCCCTCGCGGCGCTCAGCCCTAGGTCAGTTCAACCCTTCTCTTCAGTCCTGCCCTTCTCTGGGTCCCAGACAACGCTTTCCCTCGCGGCGCACAGCCCTAGGTCATTTCAACCCTCCTCTTCAGTCCTGCCCTTGTCTGGGTCCCCGACAGCGCTTTCCCTCGCGGCGCTCAGCCCTAGGTCAGTTCAACCCTCCTCTTCAGTCCTGCCCTTGTCTGGGTCCCCGACAGCGCTTTCCCTCGCGGCGCTCAGCCCTAGGTCAGTTCAACCGTCCTCTTCAGTCCTGCCATTGAGCCGCCGACTGCTCTATTTCTCGCAGGGCATTCAACCTGCTTCCATCAATGCTCTGCAGACCTGACCGTCTTGATGCTACCTTCAGTCCGCCCCGTTCTCGCCCGCATAGAAGCACCCATCTTACGCCCTCTCTGCGCCCGTTTGCTCTCAACCGTACGGTTCAGTTCTGGGCTTGCCCCCCCCCCGCTTCCACGCCCACTTCACTGCGACCTCCACAGCACCCACTGCCCCGGCATGACCTCTGGCTCCGTTTGGGGCTCTACGCTCACACCACTTCTTTCACACCACCCTCCGGCCCGGCCTCTCCTCTGCCCCTGCCTTCATCTCTTCGGCCCTTCCATATGCCTTATAGACTCTATTCCCACACTGCGTTTTAAATCCCATGTCAACCAAACCCTCAGCTTCACTCCTGGCTTTGTTGCCGCCAGGTCGACGCCTCTTTATTCTCTCTGTCCACTCCATCCCCTCCTCCATACCCCCGTCTGTCCCGGCCTCTCCTCTCCGCCTGTCTTGCCCTCGAACTTCCATGGCCCTTCCAACCTCCTTCAGCCTTCTCACACCACAACGCTACCCATATCTGCCCTGTTCCGCCTGCGTCCGCACACAGACTCCGGAGCGCGCTCACCAAAGTTCCAGCGGCGGTCGTCTGCCGTGGTGAGGTCTGTGCTGCCTAGCAGGGCTTTCCCCAGCGCCTGCACGTCGTCGCATTCCGGGAAGCGGCCCGCCACCCCCGAGATCACCACCTGCGTGCGAATGCGACTGTCAGGGCAGCAATATTCCAAATCAAGCGAAGGGCAGGTGAAACGCCACACAACTTTTCATTAATCTGGTTCGGAATTGAGTCATTTTACATGTCCACCACATATGTAGGGTACCGCGAGGATGAAAATCAAAGATAGTTTGACCAAGCAACGATCACAATTGTATGTCTTTACACCATATTGTGAAGTGCAGTAGACCACAATTGGTGGTGACATCTCGTAAGAGAGTTTATGTAGAGTAAAGAAGTCTCGTTCCTCAGAATTTTGTAGAATGACTATTGGTGGAACAGCAATTGCAATAGGTTCATTGGATTTGTGGGTGTTTGGACGAAAGAATTGAAGTCCCATTGACGGAGTTTACGCCGTCAAGTACCGGCATATTTGCGTAACTGTTTCCTTTCCACTTTCTTAGCTCCTCGCACCGCTCAAGAGATTGCAATTTAACCTTCACGAATTGTTACTAATTTGTGTGTTGTACGTTGTGTTATGAGTCAAATAACTTAAATTTTAACTTACAAAATCCATTTCATAGTTTTAAATATAACGAGAAATGAAAAGCAGATAATATATTCAATTGACTTGGAATTCTCATAAATAAACAATAGATATAATAGAAAATATAGAATACGATTTATTAGAATGAAGATAACAAGAAACGAATACAATATGAAATAAGAAAAGATGCATTGGAATTAAACATTGTTGAGGTTATAAGACCGTACTTTGTTTACTCCTAGAGTTAAAAATTAATAGTTGACAAATGCAAAGTAATAATTCTAAGAAATGAATTAGAACATTATTAATGTCAAATCTTTAATACATCTCCAGAATTTACACAAGGATAAAAGATGAAACATTTTTCATTGGGAAACTAATTGTAATAAAAAGGATAACATAAGAATGAACAAACTTTTGCTGTTTTGTTGCTTGGTATAGATAGATAAAAGGGAAGGTCTCATGTTAATAAATTGGGGACAAGGGGTTGTGTAGAATAATTAATTCGGACATATATAAAGCTGTACAAGTCGTTAAAACCTGTGAATTACAATGAAAAGGCGGTATGTTCATTGTTGCTTCATTGATAACCACTCATATTTTCTTATAATTTCAAAGGTAATCGTATCTGCGGATAAGAAAGGAGAAAGCAGAAATTTCATACTATTTGATCTCTGGGCAATGTGCTGGTAAAGGAGGTCCATAAATGAGGGCGCTGTTTTCAAGGATAGGGGTAGGTGGGGCAGCGAGCGAAGATCGCCGCCTCTCTGTTGTGATAAAAACATGCACTACACTTCCGGGACTGATGACTAGCAGTTGACGCACCGGGATTCACTAATCAATCCACGGACAGTTTCGCTAAGATTTTCGATATTTCGTGTTCGAAGTCATAGTAGTGGCCTCTGTAATTAACTAGAAAGTATTTTAATTAATAATTTGTTACATGATCGCAACATTTACATTAAAATGCAATACTTTTACATCTACTTTGGAACTACGCGCAGTGTTGGTAAAAATATTTCGATTCTGTATTCATAACGAAATGAAAATTAATTCTCCTTTCAGAATTTCATTTGGACAGTTATTGTCCCCAAGTTTTCAAGGTCCAAACCTTGTAGCACCTCTAAGCTTCTCGTCCCGCTTCCTTTTCTTCTCCCGACCGCTGAACGGAGCACCTCGTTATCAGCAGTCGCTTTCCTTAGCACCGGAGAGGCCAAACCAGTCTAGGCTCGCTCTTCAAAGGGCAATGTGTCGTTCTGTCTTTTGTCTGAGATTGTGTAAACTAAATTCTCAAGTATTCAGCGCTTTTTCTGTGGTAAGTGACTATGTGTAGCAAAGTTTCATATGTCTTGAAGTTAAAATAACTACAGACCCTACTTCATACGCTGGCGTAGGCCACTGCTTATCAGAGTCTCTCAACATATTCAATTCTGACCCATAAAATGATCGGATGTGGACTCACCTACTGCCATCACCATTATTTGGTTATCAGGAAATTTATCAGCAAAATATGAAGTCAAATCATGGATCCCCATGCAAATGGACAACGCGTTTCAACTGGTGCAGAATTCTATCTACGAAATGAAATGTGCTCCAACGGAAATATTAACTCTGCTTCAACGGTACGTGACAGTACATCAAGTTCTCAGGCAAGCACACCCACGAATATTTCTTCACCTGTAGTTTATTCGTCCAACAGACAGCGTAGTAACAGTGATCCAAATACGCCAGCGATAAAATAAGTCAAGATCAAAGTGCTGAATATTAAATTCCCACTAGTAACAGTTGCAGCCCCTTACAAAATCGCTGAGTCTCTGAGGAAATCAATACGATCCACAAAGTTTTTGTGTATAACATTGACAATCTCACCGAAATTCACTATCTCTTAAGAAGTACCCTAAAAAGTGAATTTTCTCCCGAGTTAAAATGTGGCAAGGTTAAAATTCAGAATGAAAACAGTGAAGACTATAGATTGTTAATGAATTTACTAAACACTACAACAAATCTTTCCATACTTATGCAGACCCATTATCCAAAAAAAGTATCCATTGTAATAAAAGATGTTCATCTATCCTATCCTAAAGATCGAATTCTCGCAAAACGTCTATCGGAAAAACTTTCAAGTTGTGAAGGTGAATTCACTTCATAATAAAGAAGGTCAGCCAATACGTATCGTTTCAGTGATAATAGTGAAAGAAAATAGGTGGCAGGATATATTCAAATTAGATAGACTGTGCCATGCAGTTGTTCGATTCCCGTCGCGCTGTAGTTATTGGAGGATTACTCCGAAGCGCAAATCGCTCAACGCCCCCCAAGGGGCTTGGAGACGCGTTGCGTCAGTTGTAGACGCAACAAAAAAATATTAAGAAAACAATGTTAATGACAATCTAATGATAATGATAAATGCTCCATCAAATAGTTCAGCTGACAATTCAGATGGGAATTTTAACCTAAGTGAGTTACTAACTACCCACACTGTCAGCTTCTTTAGTTATTTAATTCAATCGTTCCTCCCTACTTTAATTGAAAATATCAAAACCTAAATTCTTAGCTCTATTTTCCAGAAACTTGTTTAAAGCACCATGTTTTAAGAATCTAATATTTTAAAACTGGAACTGTAGAGGTATTCTCAATAAACGATATGAATTAAAACATTTTCTGGTTTCACGTGATATTGACCGAGCATGTTTAACCGAAAGTCATCTAATTTCTTCCAAGTCTTTCACAGTTCAAGGTTTTAAATGTCACAGATGTGACAGACCAGATGTTCCAGCAGGTGAAGTTTTAATTCTAGTTAAATCCGATATTCCACACTTGACATCTCTCCCATCAACACCAGAGCTAGAAACAATAGCAGTATCCATTAACCTTCAAAATGGTAATAATGTAATAATAATTTCAGCATATAAGTCGCCTAATAACTAAGTGACTGCAACACGTCTTCAAGACATTTTCTAGATAAAGGTCCCCATTATATTACTAGGCGGTCTAAACACAAAATACACTTCTTTGGTATGCTGAAAAATCAACCAGCAAAGCAGCCAAATTTCAAGATTATATGGTACCTGAGTGCAACATGTAAACAATGCCTATTAGTTCAAAAGCGGACGATAAGTAGATCGCATAATTTTGTTAGAAACACGAGAGTAAAAGATGAAAAAATTTAATATTGTCACGGCGGTCTCGTTATCTGGTTGTGATTGACGCCGGCCCGGACGTAGCTCAATCGGTTGAATTGGATGGTGGAAGGAAGTTGATGAGAGTTGTTTCAATCAGATTGAAGTTATTCTAGATTAATAAATGTGAGTTTTATTTCTGACAGGTGTCAGACAAGTTACACTGTGAATTTTAGGTAAAATTAACCCTAGCTAATGAGCTCATAAAAAAATTAAATTAAATTACAGATTGGGTTCTTATTCCTAAATCACAATAGCCAATGCGCGTAAACGCTTACATAAAATAAGTTTTTTTACTTATTTTTCTCTTACTCAAAAGTCCAGAAACGCTTGAAGAGCGCGGAGAGAAACCTGGAGCGTAGGTTTATTTTGCCTGATGGCGGCTGATGGCGAAGAGAAGCCGGCACTTCGGTAGCGGGGTGTCCTCGGGTCGGTGACCTCATCAGCTGGGGGCTGCGGGCTCGGGGAAGGGCGGCCCTTGGCGGCAGCCGTGGCAGCGCCTCCTGCACCGGTCGCGCTGGGATGTGGCGGCGTCAGGCCGCATCAGCTAGAGGAAGCCCTGGCTGCTGGGCCGTCTCCACCTCTCGGAACGACTAGCGGCGACTCCACATCAGGTATTGGTTGGCGGCGTGGCTCAGAAAGATGACGAAAGTCACCAGAAGATACAGGCAAGCATTAACCTGTGGCTAGCTTGGCGAAATAATAACTGGCCGTTTTATGTACAGTGGCGTAATGGTCACGAATCAAAGTACCAACAATCTCGGCGAAACGATCTGAAATCGAGAAGCCATTCCTTTCTGTGCGTGAGCCTCTCGTGAACCTCCTCGGCCGAAAATCAAATCGAGAGTCTTTTGGATTTTTGCTCCGTGCGTACGAGCCCTTTGGTTCCCCCCTCCCCAAATTGCTTACTTGCTTTCGAAATCACCCCTTCCCCTGTCCTTTGTGATCTGACTGGCCTAAGCCTGTGGCGTCGTGGTTAATTCTTCACCAATCAGATGTCAGGATTCTCTAAAATTTTCCGTCAATTCGACCTTTTCCCTCTCACTCTATCTTTAAGTGTGTGCACGTGTGCAAGGGCCGTTTTCATAAACACTCTTTTCAATAAACAGAGTTAATAAACGATCATGTACTTCCCGACCGGGGAATCACCTAAAGAAAAATATCGGCTCCGAGGACAGTGAAGCATTCATAAGGGTGAGCCCTGTCAGCGCGCGGCTGTGGGTCGTAAATCCCTTTAGAAACGGGCGATTTCGGAGGGGACCTGCCAGCGGCGGCGGCGGCGGTGGAGGCGGCGGTGGTGGCGGCGGTGGTGGCCGACACACAGCCCTTTTGTTCACGAATATTTTTTCTTATTATACGTAATAATAATGTGCCGCCACAATATGTTGAAGAAGGATATAAGAATATTAATTCGAGCTCTCGACACGATAGCGATCGGATCAGGGAGCTAGATATATAGCAGTTTACTTGAACATAGAAAATTTACGCGAGTTCGGACGTAGTGATTTGTCGTTGTTAGTATTCAAAAGATAGAACTCAGAAATTATTTTATACGAAGTGAACAGTGAATGCCAAAAGTGGGACTTATAAATTTTACTAAGCGGACAATAATAATCGAACTTAGTCTCTGATATAGGAACTCGATGATAACTTGGTGAACTTATATGCTAATATTTTAACAGCACTTAAAATTTTGGTGCTTAGGTAATGAACAATAAGGAGTTTATGAGAAGTGGTTTATGAGGATGGCACAATAGTGGTTTATGAGAAGAAACGACAAGGTACGAATTTGGTCGGTAGCAAGAAAGAAGATGGGACGAGGTCCATTGTTGAAGTCTACGGGGGGACATCCTTTACCAGGACAGTGTCCAAGATTCTCATGGATAACAGGTTCTATAGCGCTATAGTAAAGGTCATGACCAAAAAGAATTATACTAAAATTTATAAATAATACTAAAATTTATAAATAAATTTGTTATTTTCTATTGATGAAAGCTGATTATCATTTGCCGTCACGTGCAATCCAGTAGGATATTTAAAATTTTGCATTTCAGATTCCACGCTTCTCCGTATGGGGGGCGAATTAAGTAATCGTAAGTATTCACGATTATTTCGGTAAAGAACCCGCCGACTGAGTCAGCAACGGAGTTATAATTAAATATAATTTGGGAGCTCATTCTCGTAACCATTTCCTGGCGCCCATATAATTATTAGAAATTCGGAAACAGGTTACGGGAATTTGGGGGCAGCAAGACGGGTAAATGGATGGGTATATTTCAATACAGAGTTCGCGAAAAATGGAACCGGCACCAATTTTTAAAGCATCCTTTTATACATTCGAGGAGAAAATTTTAAGAAAAAATTAGGAGCTATTTTTTAGTAACAAATTGTTTAGAAATTTGAAGTAAACATAACTTGACTACCACCAGCAATTTTGCACGTGTTTCATAATACGACATACCCGCACTTTGGTGGCAGTAAAAAGGAAGAAAAATTTATTGATAGTTGTTCGATTTCTCTGTAACCTGCAGGGTAAAAAGGAAGGAACGTACAGTTTTACAGTTTTATAAATTGTTGATTAAGGATAATTCGATTTTGATCAATAAATACTAAAATAGGCAACATTTAGACATTTGAATACAAAATAGGCATTTATCAGTGAAATAGGCATTCATAGGCACTATAAAATTCGCAAATAATACTCCTAATGCCTGAAAGTAAAACTGGCACAAAGTGCTTTTATACTGTTTCAATTAGAAAGTTACAAAAAATATGTTTCAAATCTTAATTCACAAGACTCATCTTTTTCGAAAGCAACACGTCGATTGCTAGGTCGGTCAACCAATATTCCGTCATTAACAAGTCACAACAAAATTGGAGAGTCGATTTCTGAAAAAGCTGATTATTTTGAAACCACTTTCACCCAGCATGCTGTAATGATGGAATACATCGTACAATAACACATTTTGTGCTGTCACCAAATTTTGATGTAACAAATAGAATTTCCTTTATATCATCCAAAGAAATTTTTGAATTAATCAAAAAACTTCCTAACAAAAAATCACCAGGCCATGATAACTGCAAAGATATTAAAAAACCAGCACAGACAAGGTATTGCTTACCTAAGCAATTTGCATTGCGATTGGGATATTATCCTAATTCTTGGAAACATTCTATAATTATAACTATTTGTCAAAAAATTTAAATCTTCATTCAGATTACACATCAATTTGTTTAATTTCAATTTTGTCAGACGTTTGTGAAAAACGTGTATTAAAAAAATTAAAAATTCTTTCTTGATACCAACGTGCTTCCTTCTTCCAAATTCGGCTTCAGAGAAAACCACTCAACAACTCATCAGTTATTAAAATTAACAGTACAAATTCACTTTTCATTTCAACCTGATTTTCAACTACTTGCAGTTTTCCTATTTGTCACTCAGATATTTGATCGAGTGTGGCATGATGGATTAAAATTCAAATTAATGAGGGATTGAAATAGCATTATAGCTCTATAAATGTTATATTAAGTTTTATATTGAATCGCACGTTCTCCGTACGTCTTAACTCTTTCATTTCTTCTCCTCGGACTGTTCCTGCTAGTGTTTCATGAGGATCCCCATTATCTCCTTTCTTATTTAATTTGTACGTCGCAAATATTCCTACCAGTAATACAGCTAACACAGCTCATTTTGTAGATGATACTTTACTCTTTTATGCAAACCGAAACTTAACCGTTAGTTACTTGCGCTGAAGTACTTTGCACGCCGCAAGAACTGTCATCGCCCTAGGTGTCAGATAACATCAGCGCGCACTCTGACATTCGACCTAACCTCTCAGAAGGCATTCAGCTGCATCCTCGTCAATACTGCGGAAGATTTACTGCAGTGGAGAGACGATTGGATTTCGGGCTATGTCAAGCTAGCACAACCACTATAGCACAATCACATCAAACCAAGTGGAATATTTAGTACTCATTTATTACTAATTTATTACCCAAAAATTAAATTTATTACTCCTCCCGTTTCTGAAATAAAGGTGGTTGTGCTAGCGTGACAGTCACGCTAGCACAACCCAAATTAAAAAAAGAGCTAAATCGATCAAAACTAATACGAATGTTTAGAGCATATTTATTACTAATTTATTACTCTAAAATGAAATTTATTACTCATGCGGTTTACGAAAAAAAATTAAAAAATTGTCAAACTCAATTAGTTATGCAACCCGCACGACATTGGCGTATATTATTGAAGAGTCCCAACGACATTAAAACACTTAGTCCAATTACAAAAATACAATTACAATCAATAATATACATTCAGTTCTAATTTTTAACACCAAAAAAAAATTAATGTGAAAACGGCTTAAAGAAATATTGTAAAGACTGAATCGTAATGGTCAAAACATGCAAGAGATACAAATTCAAAAGTAGAGAGAACCAACGAGCACAATCGCATTAAACCAAACACACAATTAACAGACGTATCACACTGCTATTTAAAACTAATTCGAAATTTATTACTCCTGCTGTTTACGAAATAAATAATTTTAAAAAACGACATACTTATCAAAAAAAGCAGGATATACATGAAGTAATTTATAGAGTATAGCAACGCACAAGCCAATAAAACCTATTCAGTTAATATTAAACATTTACTTCTAGTTTTTGAATCCTGGGAAAAAATATAAACGTGCAATCTCATGAAATAAATATTGTATAAACTCAATCGTAATGGTCAAAACATGCAAGAGATTCAAATTCAAAAATAGAGAGAACCAACGAGCACAATCGCATTAACCCAAACACACAATTAATAGACGTTTAACACTGCTATTTAAAACAGATTATAAATTTATTACACCTGTTGTTTACGAAATAAATAATTATAAAAACGACATACTTACGCAAAAACGCACGGTATTCGTGAAGTAAATTTAGAGTAAAAAGAGCCACAAGCAAATGAAACCTGTCCTGTAGAAAATTAGTCATTATGTTCTGTTATCTAACGCCTAGTAACAAATTATGAACGTAGAAACGCATTTATGAAATATTGTATAAACTCAATCGTAATGGTCAAAACATGCAGGAGATTAAAATTCAAAAATAGAGAGAACCAACAGGCACAATCGCATTAACCCAAACACACAATTAACAGACGTTTCACACTGCTATTTAAAACTAATTATAAATTTATTACTCCTGTTGTTTACGAAAAAAATAATTATAAAAACGACATACTTACACAAAAACGCACGGTATTCGTGAAGTAATTTTAGAGTAAAGTGAGCCACAAGCAAATGAAACATTTCATGTAGAAAATTAGACATTATGTTCTGTTATCTAACGCCTAGTAACAAATTATGAACGTAGAAACGCATTTATGAAATATTGTATAAACTCTATCGTAATGGTCAAAACATGCAAGAGATTCAAATTCAAAAATAGAGAGAACCAAAGAGCACAATCGCATTAAACCAAACACACAATTAACACACGTATCACACTGCTATTTAAAACTAATTGCAAATTTATTACTCCTGTTGTTTACGAAATAAATAATTATAAATACGACATACTTACACAAAAACGCACGGTATTCGTGAAGTAATTTTAGAGTAAAGTGAGCCACAAGCAAATGAAACATTTCATGTAGAAAATTAGACATTATGTTCTGATATCTAACACCTAGTAACAAATTATGAACGTAGAAACGCATTTATGAAATATTGTATAAACTCTATCGTAATGGTCAAAACATGCAAGAGATTCAAATTCAAAAATAAAGAGAACCAACGAGCACAATCGCATTAAACCAAACACACAATTAACAGACGTATCACACTGCTATTTAAAACTAATTGGAAATTTATTACTCCTGCTGTTTACGAAATAAATAATTTTTTAGAACGACATATTTATCAAAAAACGCACGATATACATGAAGTAATTTATAGAGTATAGCAACGCACAAGCAAATAAAACCTATGCAGTACAAAATTAGACATTTGCTTTTGGTTTTTGAATCCTAGGAAAAAATATAAACGTGCAATCTCATGAAATAAATATTGTATAAACTCTATCGTAATGGTCAAAACATGCAGGAGATTCAAATTCAAAAATAGAGAGAACCAACAAGCACAATCGCATTAACCCAAACACACAATTAACAGACGTTTCACACTGCTATTTAAAACTAATTATAAATTTATTACTCCTGTTGTTTACGAAATAAATAATTATAAAAACGACATACTTACGCAAAAACGCACGGTATTCGTGAAGTAATTTTAGAGTAAAAAGAGCCACAAGCAAATGAAACCTGTCCTGTAGAAAATTAGTCATTATGTTCTGTTATCTAACGCCTAGTAACAAATTATGAACGTAGAAACGCATTTATGAAATATTGTATAAACTCAATCGTAATGGTCAAAACATGCAAGAGATTCAAATTCAAAAATAGAGAGAACCAACGAGCACAATCGCATTAAACCAAACACACAATTAACACACGTATCACACTGCTATTTAAAACTAATTGGAAATTTATTACTCCTGCTGTTTACGAAATAAATAATTTTATAAAACGACATACTTATCAAAAAACGCACGATATACATGAAGTAATTTATAGAGTATAGCAGCCACAAGCAAATAAAACATTTCATGTAGAAAATTAGACATTATGTTCTGATATCTAACACCTAGTAACAAATTATGAACGTAGAAACGCATTTATGAAATATTGTATAAACTCTATCGTAATGGTCAAAACATGCAAGAGATTCAAATTCAAAAATAAAGAGAACCAACGAGCACAATCGCATTAAACCAAACACACAATTAACAGACGTATCACACTGCTATTTAAAACTAATTGGAAATTTATTACTCCTGCTGTTTACGAAATAAATAATTTTTTAGAACGACATATTTATCAAAAAACGCACGATATACATGAAGTAATTTATAGAGTATAGCAACGCACAAGCAAATAAAACTTATGCAGTACAAAATTAGACATTTGCTTTTGGTTTTTGAATCCTAGGAAAAAATATAAACGTGCAATCTCATGAAATAAATATTGTATAAACTCTATCGTAATGGTCAAAACATGCAGGAGATTCAAATTCAAAAATAGAGAGAACCAACAAGCACAATCGCATTAACCCAAACACACAATTAACAGACGTTTCACACTGCTATTTAAACATAATTATAAATTTATTACTCCTGTTGTTTACGAAATAAATAATTATAAAAACGACTAACGCAAAAACGCACGGTATTCGTGAAGTAATTTTAGAGTAAAGTGAGCCACAAGCAAATGAAACCTATCCTGTAGAAAATTAGACATTATGTTCTCTTATCTAACGCCTAGTAAAAAATTATGAACGAAGAAACGCATTTATGAAATATTGTATAAACTCAATCGTAATTGTCAAAACATGCAAGAGATTCAAATTCAAAAATAGAGAGAACCAACGAGCACAATCGCATTAAACCAAACACACAAATAACAGACGTATCACACTGCTATTTAAAACATATTGGAAATTTATTACTCCTGCTGTTTACGAAATAAACAATTTTATAGAACGACATACTTATCAAAAAACGCATGATATACATGAAGTAATTTATAGAGTATAGTAACGCACAAGCAAATAAAACCTATTCAGTTAATATTAAACATTTACTTCTAGTTTTTGAATCCTGGGAAAAAATATAAACGTGCAATCTCATGAAATAAATATTGTATAAACTCCATCGTAATGGTCAAAGCATGCAAGAGATTCCAATTCAAAAATTAAGAGAACCAACGAGCACAATCGCATTAACCCAAACACACAATTAACAGACGTTTCACACTGCTATTTAAAACTAATTATAAATTTATTACTCCTGTTGTTTACGAAATAAATAATTATAAAAACGACATACTGACGCAAAAACGCACGGTATTCGTGAAGTAATTTTAGAGTAAAGTGAGCCACAAGCAAATGAAACCTGTCCTGTAGAAAATTAGACATTATGTTCTGTTATCTAACACCTAGTAACAAATTATGAATTTAGAAACGCATTTATGAAATATTGTATAAACTCAATCGTAATGGTCAAAACATGCAAGAGATTCAAATTCAAAAATAGAGAGAACCAACGAGCACAATCGCATTAAACCAAACACACAATTAACACACGTATCACACTGCTATTTAAAACTAATTGGAAATTTATTACTCCTGCTGTTTACGAAATAAATAATTTTATAAAACGACATATTTATCAAAAAACGCACGATATACATGAAGTAATTTATAGAGTATAGCAACGCACAAGCAAATAAAACCTATTCAGTTAATATTAAACATTTACTTCTAGTTTTTGAATCCTGGGAAAAAATATAAACGTGCAATCTCATGAAATAAATATTGTATAAACTCAATCGTAATGGTCAAAACATGCAAGAGATTCAAATTCAAAAATAGAGAGAACCAACGAGCACAATCGCATTAACCCAAACACACAATTAACAGACGTTTAACACTGCTATTTAAAACTAATTATAAATTTATTACTCCTGTTGTTTACGAAATAAATAATTATAAAAACGACATACTTACGCAAAAACGCACGGTATTCGTGAACTAATTTTAGAGTAAAAAGAGCCACAAGCAAATGAAACCTGTCCTGTAGAAAATTAGTCATTATGTTCTCTTATCTAACGCCTAGTAACAAATTATGAACGTAGAAACGCATTTATGAAATATTGTATAAACTCAATCGTAATGGTCAAAACATGCAGGAGATTAAAATTCAAAAATAGAGAGAACCAACGAGCACAATCGCATTAACCCAAACACACAATTAACAGACGTTTCACACTGCTATTTAAAACTAATTATAAATTTATTACTCCTGTTGTTTACGAAATAAATAATTATAAAAACGACATACTTACACAAAAACGCACGGTATTCGTGAAGTAATTTTAGAGTAAAGTGAGCCACAAGCAAATGAAACATTTCATGTAGAAAATTAGACATTATGTTCTGTTATCTAACGTCTAGTAACAAATTATGAACGTAGAAACGCATTTATGAAATATTGTATAAACTCTATCGTAATGGTCAAAACATGCAAGAGATTCAAATTCAAAAATAGAGAGAACCAAAGAGCACAATCGCATTAAACCAAACACACAATTAACACACGTATCACACTGCTATTTAAAACTAATTGTAAATTTATTACTCCTGTTGTTTACGAAATAAATAATTATAAATACGACATACTTACACAAAAACGCACGGTATTCGTGAAGTTAATTTAGGGTAAAGTGAACCACAAGCAAATGAAACCTATCCTGTAGAAAATTAGACCTTATGTTCTGTTATCTAACACCTAGTAACAAATTACGAATTTAGAAACGCATTTATAAAATATTGTATAAACTCAGTCGTAATGGTCAAAACATGCAAGAGATTCGAATTCAAAAATAGAGAGAACCAACGAGCACAATCGCAATAACCCAAACACACAATTAACAGACGTTTCACACTGCTATTTAAAACTAATTACAAATTTATTACTCCTGTTGTTTACGAAATAAATCATTATAAAAACGACATACTTACACAAAATCGCACGGTATTCGTGAAGTAATTTTAGAGTAAAGTGAGCCAAAAGCAATTGAAACGTATCCTGTACAAAATTAGACATTATGTTCTGTTATCTAACACCTAGTAACAAAACATGAATTTAGAAACGCATTTATGAAATACTGTATAAAATCAATCGTAATGGTCAAAACATGCAAGAGATTCAAATTAAAAAATAGAGAGAACAAACGAGCACAATCGAATTAAACCAAACACACAATTAACAGACGTATCACACTGCTATTTAAAACTAATTGGAAATTTATTACTCCTGCTGTTTACGAAATAATTAATTTTATAAAACGACATACTTGTCAAAAAACGCACGATATACATGAAGTAATTTTAGAGTAAAGTGAGCCACAAGCAAATGAAACCTATCCTGTAGAAAATTAGACATTATGTTCTGTTATCAAACACCTAGTAACAAATTATGAACGTACAAACCCATTTATGAAATATTGTATAAACTCAATCGTAATGGTCAAAACATGCAAGAGATTCAAATTACACACAATTAACAGACGTTTCACACTGCAATTTAAAACTAATTGGACATTTTATTACTCCTGTTGTTTACGAAATAAATAATTATAAATACGACATACTTACACAAAAACGTACGGTATTCGTGAAGTAATTTTAGAGTAAAGTGAGCCACAAGCAAATGAAACATTTCATGTAGAAAATTAGACATTATGTTCTGTTATCTAACACCTAGTAACAAATTATGAACGTAAAAACGCATTTATGAAATATTGTATAAACTCATTCGTAATGGTCAAAACATGCAAGATATTCAAATTAAAAAATAGTGAGAACCAACGAGCACAATCGCATTAAACCAAACACACAAATAACAACGTATAATGCGATTGTGCTCGTTGGTTCTCTCTATTTTTTAATTTGAATCTCTTGCATGTTTTGACCATTACGATTGAGTGTATACAATATTTCATCAATGCGTTTCTACGTTCATAATTTGTTACTAGGTGTTAGATAACAGAACATAATGACTATTTTTTTTGGATGAGTTTCATTTGCTTGTGGCTCACTTTACTCTAAAATTACTTCACGAATACCGTGCGTTTTTAATAAGTATGTCGTTCTATAAAATTATTTATTTCGTAAACAGCAAGAGTAATAAATTTCCAATTAGTTTTAAATAGCAGTGTGATACGTCTGTTTATTGTGT
>BLKR01012746.1:0-16617 GCA_011170035.1 Teleogryllus occipitalis
GCGATGTCGTGAGCGATGTCGTGAGCGATGTCGTGAGCGATGTCGTGAGCGATGTCGTGAGCGATGTCGTGAGCGATGTCGTGAGCGATGTCGTGGGCGATGTCGTGGGCGATGTCGTGGGCGATGTCGCGGGCGATGTCGCGGGCGATGTCGGGGGCGATGTCGGAGGCGATGTCGGAGGCGATGTCGCGGGCGATGTCGGGGGCGATGTCGGGGGCAATGGCGTTGGTGGTGGCGGAGGCGGTGAAGGAGGTGGTGGCGGTGGTGGCGGTTGCGGTGGCGGCGGTGGCGGTGGGAGCGGTTGGAGCGGTGGCGGTGGGGGCGGCGCGGCGTTCTGTTGCCGCCGTATGCAGCCGCCCACCCGCGGGTTCTTGGGCCGCTCTATTAACACGCACCTGCGAGAAAGTAGCGCGGGCGGTGTCACCGCATGCGCCGGCCCAAAGGTCTGGCGCGCAAACCCAGCCCCCGCTTCGCTCACACTTGACAGAGCGAAGCAGCGGGGAGGCAGCTGTTTCCTCTAGGACCATCTCTTCTTCTATTTATAGAAGAGAACCCGCCCGTCATTAACGACATCGCGTTGCTGTGTGTCCGCTTTAACTGCTTCCATATCATAACCGAAATAAAACTAACCTTTGAATGAACTAATTTAACTAAACGTATGGAGTAATTACAGCGTTTTCGAATATAGGTTATATTATTTACACTTTGAACGCTTTGATACCTACTAAACGAATCGAGGGTTAGATTAGTTGTAGGTTTTATATATTTTTGTTCATAAGCATTCAACTAGCGTGGTATTATTAAATTTTGCGTCTCAAGGGTGTTATACATAATTTGTATATTTACGAGTGATAGATGTTTTCATACTTTTTTTATGTATGCAACTAAGTACCATCGACAGAATGTGTCTTTGGTATTAGCTTTGTATTACCTTAATGTGCAACTTAATGTTTAACCAGTCTCGTCCATTCTCCTTGCTCAAAATTATTTGCACACAGTGTTTGCAATCCCTTCATCGTATTTTTGTTCTCCAATTTCTTCCTGGAAATCATTTCCTGTAAGTGAAAATCGTAACGTAGGGGGCAGAGAACCCACTACTAATAAAAGACCAAGAGGGAGCGAACAATGATAAGAACCATTTGCGACATCCATAAATAGAACATATTCAGTCTGTTTCATGCTCATAAATAAGTTGCTGGTAAGGAAGTCTGCTCATGAATGAGTTTTGCTTTGTTGGTGCTGCGGCATTATTATCATGCGGAAAATAATGCAAGGAGGTATGAAATGTACTTTCAAAATTTATGTAGCTCACTTTTTTCGATTAAGAAGTAACCATCTATTGACATCTCATACTATTTGTTAATGTTTTGAATTAGAGTTAAAGCAATATTTAATAAACTAGATTTAAAAAATAATAATATTGTAACTGCAACAACAGAAACAAAAATAAAATAAAAAGATACCGAAGACTTAGAACACATTGCATTTATGTTCAGGGGTTTACTAGTGCCCAAGAGTTCGTAGAGTAACATTGCTTATGATAAAATATGGAAGTCTACGACTGAGAACTATAAATACATAAATGAGGTTATTTATACTGAGACTGGAAGTAGAAAAGAGACTTTTACTATATAGACCGCCCCAGAGAAAGTGGTACTGCTGTCAATTTGACTAATTGTTTAATGATGCTAGTGTATTCATTATACAAAATAAAGTGTGTTACATATGGAACATAATGGCTTTTCATAATTGGCTTGGAGGTAGTTAGAGGCATACCAGCTGTCCAGAAGATGATGAATACCTTGGGTTAAGAACCTCCGGGATTGGCTATGGAACAATTCAACGACGACCCGGATCTCATTATTGCCTGCTAATTGCTTTTAAGAACATTTTTGAGAAGATTAAGTAAATGGTAGTTGCAAAGCGTCAAGGATAATTGGGAAATATTTGAAAAAATTCCATAGAAATAGTTGCAAGAAATGCACGCAGCAGCTGCATCTCCGTCATCAAAAAGATGTAAGGTATATTTCCTCAAATTCTTTACATAAAATTAATGGAGGAAGTTCCATTTTCGTGATTTTTCTTTGGACATATATCACTCTATAACATCTGTCAATCAAAATATGTACGTAATTATTTTAGGGTCGGATGATCCGACTTTTGCCAGCTAGTGGAGTTCTTAGGCCTGGGAGACGAGGGAGATATGAGGCGGGCATTACGTATCACGTATTACGTATCACTAGAGACCGGAAAAGTATGTAGTATGAAACGTCAAAGTATGTACATAAATATGTAATGAAAACAGTAGAAATATGTAATAAATATATAAAATCGGATACAATATGTTGTATTAAAATTCACTAATTATAAAACATTTACATAATACGAAATTACATTTATATAAAAGTTCCCTAAACAAATTTAAAAATATAATACAAACGTCTTAAAAGATATTGGGAGAGCACAAGTAATGCACGCTTTACCTTACACAACTTTCCCGTCAGTAGTAAAAGCTTCATCTACTGCCATCCACAACTGTAGTTTTGCTGCCAGACTAGACGCAATAGAAGACATCGTACATCGTTCTGCAATGTCTACAATCATTGCAGAATGGAACTTTTACATGTGTGATACACATCGGCGAACGCCAATGTTTCTCAGAAATCAAGGTTAAAGGTCACGAACCACGGCGTAAGTGATACTTTTCACACCTTAAACAGTGGCGAATCCTCAACATATTTCATGTATACCGCACTTTATGGAAGCTACCTCTAACATTTTATTTTGAGCTTTTCTGATATCCCACTATAACGAAGTTCCGTCTTTAATAATTGCTCTATGAGACAATTACATACCATTAACTTCTGGATCATTAACACACTCCATTTTCACAAAAACGTGAGAGAAGCGTCACTTACGAACGACTAGAGAAGGACGATCACCGTAATATTTTGCGGTGCCTACCGACCATCCGGACGCGCATCCTCCCCTGTCCCCGCCCTTGAAATATGAAGAGCCCTTGGTTATTGCTGCTGACATGCGGAGCCTTCGCCTGTGCTAGCGAATTCTCTGGACAGCATTAAGAATTGTTTGAAACTTCTCACTCTAACGCACTTCATAGTGCATACGGATGCGGAAGATTGATTGCTCTCGGAAGCAAAACGGAGTTATTTTTTCACATCTGCTTGAAAGCTTTCAAAATATCAGTAACGTTTTAGAGGATTATCAAACTTATAAACTATTTCTTATTCACTTCGAAATATTAAATATACCGGTGGTATACGCGGTGTATCGGAGAATTCACCACTGGCCTTAAAATGAAAATTATCTCTGTTGCTGATGCACACTTCCGCCACTGACATAACTGATGCAGGCGCGCCGAACTGTGAGAACATCATGCGTCTTCGCGTACGGTATCTAGAGGAGACAGCACGCAGTAATAATGTATGAAAAGCTGCTGGTTTTTGAAAAAACTTCTTTTCGGAAAAAATATGTAATAAAATTAAAGAAAATTGCCAAAAAATTTATTTTGTGAAAATACAAAAATATGTAAAGTATGTAAAAATATGTAACGAAAAACTTGGATATCGTGTTAGGACGGAATTAAAAACATTAACACTTTTGGAGTATTTAACACATCGCGATATAGTTTCATAAAATATATCTTCAAAAATGTTCAAGAGCCGACCTGGGTGGCCGAGGTGGCTAAGAGCGAGTACCGACTCAGCGCTTCGGTCGGAAGGGTCGCGGGTTCGAGTCCCGCCTTGGGCATGGCTGTTTGTCCCTTGACTTTGTGTGTGTGTGTTGTCGCGGAGGGCCTCGCGTTCTGCTGACCCCAGATCAGAGGAGCCCGCAAGTGTGTTGGTCTCTAGTGTATGGTCGAATATGCGTCCCATCGGGGCGTAAAGGGTAACCGGCTGTCGGCTGGATAAAAGCCCTAGATAAAAAGAAAATGTTGAAGAACATTGTCAAAAAAATGCCATAACGAAGAAAATTTATATAAATTATATCTTTAATCTTATTTAATATTGTTTTAATTTTTCTTGTATTCAGTTATTTTATTCTGTTATTCTATTATTCAGTTACATATTCTGTTATTCTATTATTCTGTTATTCTGTTATTCTATTATTCTGTTATTCTATTATTCTGTTATTCTATTATTCTATTATTCTATTATTCTATTATTCTATTATTCTGTTATTCTATTATTCTGTTCTTCTATTATTCATGCACAAAAAAGTAGTTGAAGTCACGAAAAAAAAAATTATCGTGACTTCAACTATCTTTTTGTGTATGTTCTGTAATATTATTCAGAATATTCATCACGAAGAAATTATTGTACTTTATTTAATTTTTCTAATTTGATAGTGTTGTTTTGCAAATAATATTATGTATAAATTGAAAATCCTGAAAAATGCCCCAGTATAGGTGCAGGAAACTTTGTAATTGCTAATAATAATAAAATAATAATAATCGGTCCTAATCGGCAGATAACTATATGCATTGTCGATGGGACGTATAACAAATTCCTGCTTGATAACCTGAACGGGAAGAGTGTTACCAACACAGCGTTCCAGGCATCTTTACGCAAGTCTAACGCGACTACTGCATGGCCAATTTCGATGACCTGATCAGTAGTGCTGACGACGATGAGGTGTTTCTCAATCAGGTCAGAAGACGAGACTTAACATGGTGTTTTGTGTACGATCTGCATCTAAAGCGACAATTATTTCCAGGGAAGGAATAACCGCAATCTTTAGTTTAAATGGTGGGATGATGTCAGCTGTTTTTACACCTATCGGATATTGTCTGTAAGGAATCCGTACCACGGAAAGCAAGTTCAAACAGACATGATTACAAGGAAATCAATCTTTGAAGTCAATTATCGGTTTCATGTGCTTTGGCGCAATTAGAATTACTTGTTGCTGTATGACAAAGTCCCTGCTTAAAGGTCTTCGCTTGCCCAAGGAAGGTTAGTAAGACAGCAGGTTCTTTTGCCACAACCTCCGTACACACCATGTCCACCAATGACCCACCATGTCGTCCTAAGCGCCTTCTTTCCCTTTATACATATTGCATTGCTCGTTAACAATGTTAATGCAATGTTCGGAGTAAATATCAATCACTAGGGCCGTAGACTGTACGGATTATTCTTACGAGATACGAGCGTATTCTGACCTTAGGCACTATTAACCATCCATTTCTAAAAGAGCCCATACTATTACATATAAGCAGCATACTATACGCACAAAAAATTAAGTAAAGTCAAAAAAATAACACAGATAATTATATATGTATCTTAACTGTGTCCACGTGAGATTCACATACGTGATTTTTTTTCAAGATGCTCTATAATGGATCCATTTCAGATTGGACTATAGCACCCATATGTATTTTCATTAGCGCAAAATCTTATGCGTTGTGGCTTACTGGACGATCGGTTTTGAACCGATTCGGTTTTGAACCGATTCGGTTTTGAAAAGATTTGTTCCAGCGCTGCGCTATGAAATGAAGGGTAAAGATTGGATCATAAGAATAAGGTTCATCGATACAATTCTCACATCGAGCAGGTTCCTCGTAGTGAGTGTCCCGTAATGCAGGTGAAGAAATTTCAAATGTCCTACAACTCCCTAGTGCCTTTTAGATGAGTTTCTTTCAGATACATCAACATGTGGATAGACGAATATGTGAGGACATTAAAATATAGTGCGACAAAACATTTTTCATGGAGTTAATGTCTGTAGTATTATACCTACTTCCGTAGACGAAAGTTTACAATTCATTGGAGAGTGGTATTTCTTATTTCATATATCTTGTGTTCCTTCAAAATATTGTATTAACCCACTGTCTTTCGCGAATAGTTCGCTGTTGTATTATATTCTATCTACCACGCGTCAACGTTATATTAATGACTAATAATTTTAGATAAAATTCTCATTGCAATATTTCAAAATATTTTAGGTCAGTTTCAAACAACTTCGTCACATATAGCGACCACTGCGATTTTTTATTGTAGGGAGAACACGTAAGGATGACACATACACACACAAACACACCGAACCCGCAATCCTTTGAGCCGAGGCAGCTACGGCCCTTCAGCCTACGTCGGCTATTTAGGCCGCCTTCAAAATCATTGTTTAGAGTTAGTTATTGTTTATTGCGATTGTTTTGATTAACACTCGTAATAACATTGTTGTTTAAACTTTTGTAAAATCTTTACGGCTCTAAAACCATCAGCGCAAGTTTTATTCAACTGCCAAATCAGGACACCAGCCCTCAACCATTTCAAGATGGAAATTTCAATCATTCGAAATTGCCATTGTGTCCATCAAACTCGCAGCTAAATAGGATTAAATAGAATTAGAATGATATTCTTCTAATGCAATGTGATTACTCGAGTGGGGGAAGTGTCTAACAGGCGTTGCCACTAAAATCATAGCCTCGTCAGATCATAATTCCTTACTATACATTGCTGAATATAAATGAACAAGAAATTTATTTCCCTTATTTTAAAAATTGGCAATTCAGATAATCACATATATTTATATCATTGATAATTCTACACATCAACAAACAATTTATGATGAACGGCAACATTTGGAACCCTCTATTATCGGTGTTTTCTGATTGCTTATGTTAGTTTGCACGTGCACTTAATGCACACTGAATGTAATTTGCTTCTAACTAAAACACCTTCGTACGAGTGTGATCTTCGTCGGTTTCCCTCTTGATATTTCCAAACACCTTGGAACGCGGTATTTGCAGTTTGTATCGTAGAACAATGCCGTTGAAGTGAACGGTGCCTTCCCCTTCGGCGTCTCCGCGCATTTGCAGCCTCGCGAGGCAGTTGCGTCACCGCCGGCAGGCAGACAGGCTGGCGTTGCGCGTGCAGCCGAACAGGGAAAGTGGCCTTTGATCCGCCGGCGATGCACCCCCGCCCGCGTCCCTCAACTCCCCCCCTGCCGCTGCCAACTCCACCTCCGTCCGGGACACCTCCGTTCGCCGACACCTCCGTTCGCCGACACCTCCGTTCGCCGACACCTCCGTTCGCCGACACCTCCGTTCGCCGACACCTCCTATCGTCGACACGTTTGCTCTAAATCAAAGTCGAAATTTACTTCATACTCTTCTTTCGGTTAACTGAAAGTCGAAAAAATTATTAAACATTTGTATGAAGCATGAGAACAACGTATTTTATTAGTAATGTCGATAATCCTATCAAACTGGAACAAACAACCTGAAAATAAGTGCGGAACTAATGTACAGTTTGCCCATCACTATAAAATACAAATATGGTTATTTTAAAACGAAATAGTACTAAAATTTACAGCAAGTAATTTACTAGAGTTTTCGAAAACTTAGCGGAAAATGCTTCTACTTTTAGGAGGAGAATAGCTACTTAATATTGTGTGTCTTTTACAATGTAAGGTTGGTTGGTTGGTTTGTTTTTGCGCAGTTGTACTTTTCACATCTTACTGAAGGCCGTTTAAACTAAATCGCCATAAAGTTTTCTCCCACCGAAGGAGGGACTTTTGGGCTGCCGAGGACGCAAGTGGGAAGTTGCTCCTCTGGGAAATAGGAATTAAAAGGCTGGCGCGTACCCAATAAACATGTACGTTTTCTTTACTTGGACGAGGGTATCTCGTCCCTAGCAATAACAAATGAAATTTTCAAGAAGGCAAAATCGTAGGTGCACAAGAAAAGTGATTCTTTTGAGACCATCAATAATTGGTTCTGTAAATATGTTGAGAAATGAGTTTATTTTACTTGTATACAAGTACTTATAAGCATTTCTTATATGTAGTTAAAACAGGCATTACGTAGAGCAATAAGCTTTCTTTTGAAGAGAAATAAACTATCCGTTCAGAATACAACCGTTCTTCTGCAAAATGATTTTGCCACTTGATTGTTCGCCGGTGGTATCTCACGTCTCTCGTCGTTTTGCACACATTTCTCACAAATAATTGCTATCAATGAATAGAATTTTTTACTTAAAAATACATAGATTTCAATATCAAAAATAGTAATGAACTTCAGCAAACAACATTTTGCTTAGACAAAAATCAATCACCAAAATCATAAAAAAACCGCTCAATCTACATGCGCGCACGGGCACCGATCCCCAAAAGAAGTCCAAACTCCCGAACTCTATATCTAACACCATGTAAAGAAATTGCTTTCCCTGAACAAGTACAAAATGATTTAGATGACAAATTATATCAGTGGCGTGTGGTGACATTTTTTTTCTAAGGAAGCAATTACATTTCGGATGGAATATTTTTAATTATTCACGTGGATATGTGTGTAGACAAATGGATAATTTAAACACTGAACCGATAAGCACATGCAGAGCCCACCACACGCGCGCAGTGAGTCACGCTGTATGCAACTGGCCGATTGCTTCCAAAGGCGAGCTCGACTGAATGAGCCTGCGAGCACCCACCGCACGCACCAGCATATCGGCTGATCACAGCATTCCCTACGAGACGCTGCATGCAGTCAGCCCAGTGCTTCCAAAGAGCTTTACAGGCGAACTCTACCCTATCTATTGGTGAAAATTATAATGACGTGTTCATTTTGTAAAGATAAGATTGGACGCTCCCAGTTTAAACTGTTTTGACTTGGATTATAAATAAATGATTCTAAATTAGTATTAAAATGTAAGATATCCTTGGAAATGATAGGGGCAACAATGCTTCCCTTTCTTCCATGTGATAAACGCCCCTAGATTATATGCATCCGACGTGTGCGAAATGGCATCTAACTGTGACTGTTGCCACTGGGGCCAGGCGCAACACTTCAAGTTCACTTCTGGAAAGACCAAGTCTGTAGAATTGTCTTTCAAAGTGACGCACTTGTCTCAAACTGTTCTCTCAGTCTTCATGGCAATCACGGTAATTCTGCTTCATGGTAATTTTGTCTTGTTTTGTATTACTAATTACCAGATAATATTCGAATGTTTGAATGTTTCTAGTAAGAAAGACTTTCTACTTTTTCTGCTAGGGTTTTACAGGATTTTCAGTAAGCTCTTTGTTCTGGGGATAGAAAGATACGCTCCTTGAATCGCAAAAGAAATCGCGATTTTTGAGCGACTCAAAGAATCGCCCACTGAAGGCGAAGAGGTGAGCGAGAGGGGACAGTGAGAAGGGAGCGGGTGAGGGAAGGGGGAACAATCAGGGAAGAGAGGTGAGGGGAGGAAATGGCCGTAACGATGACCCTTGCATTATTCGTGCCACGATGGGTCGTAATGCCCTGAAACCAAGTCGTCGAGCAGGACTGATATAGATATACCGTTTATTTTTTGGCTTTGCAATAATCACAAAGTGAATCCCTCCATGCCCAACCAGGGATTTGAACCCCCTCTCAGTCCAGAGTAGTTGTGGCCACATTTCTACAATAGATTTAAATCTAGTAATGCTGAAGAATGGCACAGAATTTCACATAATAGCAAGTATCCTCTACTCTTGAGTATGAGCTAGGTTTTTGGTGTTGTTAGTCCTTTCCAGGTGCCGAATATTGGATCAATTTCACGTTACTACCGCCTCTACTGGGAGATTCCTAGTGAAAGACCCTTAGCTTCTTTCTTTCTTTCGCAATATTTCAAAATTCAGAATTCAACGAATATGAGACCTGCACCATTTTTGAACTCCTTTGGTCTATCTCCAGAATATAAAGAACAAATTAAACTGTTTCTGAGAAAAAATTACAAATCACATTAAATTCAAGAAAAAATGCGAAAACTACTCGTTTTTGCAAAATATTGAACCAGACCTTATTTAAACATTACTTTTTAGAACAGATTTTATTAAGGAAAAATCCGTATCATCAGTTCTTTAGTTTTGCAACGTAATGTTTTTCAGTTTTACTTTCTCGCTACGGGGTGGAGAGAAAGTTATATAATGCAGCGCGAAAAAACGGCGATTGATTTATTGTTAATTATTCCGGGCGCGTCCACTACTGAAGTCATTAGACCCGTCAGTGTAGCGTATGTTTTTTCATCGGGAGGTGGCGGTACTCTCCCCCCGCTGGATGGCGAGATCCGGCGTGGACCTATCATCGACTAGCGGAGTTTTCCCTAACCAGATATCTCACACCAGCGCGCACTGCTCCAGCTGGGACAAGCTCTAAGCCCCCGAGCGGTCTCCCGGTACATGTAGCAGTATAGTGGATGTTAGTGTAAGTGTGAGTGTAAGGGGACAGGACAAGGAAGAGGAAGGAAAGATAACACGCGGTCCGTGGCCCAATTGTTAGGGTACTGCTCCAGCATTTGCCTAGTGTTGATCGGAAAAAACACGGAAAACTGCCGATCAGAGCAGTCGGCCACTAGAATTCTTCTCCAGACAGCACTTGAATTCGACCTAGCTGACAAGCTAGTGTCGAAAATGCTGCCGCTGCCGCCGGGACTCGAACCCTGGCCCTCTCAGTCAGAGGCACTGCAGTGACATGCACCGAGTCACCTCTCCCTGTGTCACACTTCGGTATCAAGCGACCACCAAACCTGTATTTTGGCTGAAATCTCGAAGTTGATTTCTGCTAGCTTTCTCTACGCGTTTTATTCTGTAGGTACCCTCTCCCTCAGAAAAAATGTCGTTCAAAATTCTATCTTCCACACCGCACCGACAAACTTGGACACCCCTCGGCCTGGGGGAGGGCAGGGGGAGGGACGCGTTGACCAATCGCTAGCAGGTAGAACCACAGTTGTCTGAGATTGGTGCAACATCCCAACGGGCAGAAAGAACGCTGTCTCAGGGGGAGGGGGCTAGTTCGTTTACGTACGAGACGGAAATATCGTCATATTTCCCTGCCGAAGGAGGTAGTTTGCCTGCGCGTACGCCACGACGAAAAAAATATTTCTAAGCGGGGTTTTCCGTCCAGAATGATTGTCTATTGACCAGTAAATATTTATCATTTTAGCAACAATTATTCTAACTTTTAGTAATCGATTTGTAACTCCTGACAAAATGCTATTTTGAGATATTCATTTCAGGCACAATTTGCGGAGCCTTCCCGGCCGTTCTAACATACATTTCGAATTTGTTTATAAAATTATAAATTGTTGCAAAATTGTTAATTCGCTGTTTTGGGTTCTGGGACATCGGGAGACTCTCCCCACTTTAGATTTGCAAAATTTGGAAATTGTTTATAAATTTTCAATTGTTGCAAATTTTTTATTGTCTAATCTGAATGGCGTTTAAATGTGATGCAAAATTCCGGAATCCGTTCGGTGCTATTATATCTCGTTCTCGAGATATATGTAATTGTTTATAAGAAATTAACATCTTAGTAGACCCCATTTGTTTGCGCTTAATTCATTCGCGCCAGCAGAATAGCGTGGGATGGGCCTACTGAAAAAACAGTTCTCCAATGCCGCGCTTTTGCCTGCCACATACGCTTAAAATGCACTTGCTTGTAAACAAATTCTGTGGCCAATTTAATTATGATAAATTCGTATTTTTACGGCGAGTATGAGCATAACTTTTATTTGCTTTTTATATTCTCTTTTAAGTCCTGCAATTTGCAAGTCGATATATTTATCAAATAGGAAAGAAATTGATTATAAAAAAATATTTTTCAAGGTGCATTACGCCTAAACAATTGTTTCTGTTTTTCTATCAAAGGGGTGTTGAGCAACCGAATAACTGTATTATTAATTTTTTTAAGTCCCCTGTTAACACCGAAAGTCAAAAACTATTTGTTCCTCTTGTTTAACCATTACCATTAAAAAATAGGGAAACATATTGCTTAGCTGTTTACCATAAACTGCACTGGATTGGTTGAAGGTAGTGTTAAGGTTTTCAAATACAGAAATATTCAATTTTGTGTTTTGAAAGATCACATGAGTAGAATCACACATGACAATATTTACACAAGTATAGAAATTACTAAATAAACGTATATAAACTTTAAGTTAATATTTTCAATTCAATTTATCATTCCTTTCTAAAACTGTTAATTTGATGATTTCATTGTATAATATTCAAATCAGAGCTTTATGTGCTAAATCTACGCATTGTTAATACATACTTTTAAACAACATTAATATATTTAAAAGGTTTTTAGATTGGCGAAAGTTTCAATGAAATTTCATGAATCCCTAAATGCTTGAAAATAAATACTTGTAAAATTAAATAATTGTAGCGTGTAAAAATATAACAATCTCACGTATTTGGTAAAACGAGTTGATATTACTAAAATAAAGCAAAACAGATGTTATAACAATTCAAAGAGATTTAGCGTTTGTTTACAGTTTAGTAAATATCAATGCACTAGCATTTCCCAGTGAAAATACATAGAACGAACTTGGTGGTCAAGTGATATGACCTTCCCAACACAGACTATATTTCAGTATCGTCAGAGTTCGAAGGTGGTTTGTTGGCCACCATTCTACGAATCTATCAAAACCTTGAATTTTGCACGACCATCTGTACAGCGAAAACGTAGCGGTTTATTAAACGGAATCGGGCCATTCGAGGTATCTAATGTGCACTCTTTGAAAACGTTTAACCATTATAAACTATCCCTAAGAAAAATATCAAATAAACAATGTTAAAGGTCACCAGCTTAACATTGCCTTTACTATTTGAATGTTTTCAACATCCCCAACACCAACAGAAAACCCCTGTTTTTACAGGTTATTATAAAACCAATTCAATAAATATAAGCATTTATTCACGTTATTATTTTTAAAACACTCAAATATCTACGATGTTATTTGATTCATGTCTTCATTGAAGATCTGAGATTAAAAAACGGATAAGCAGAGAAAATTAAAGTAATTTTGAGTGATTGATGAAGTTGAATGATCAAACGAAAAACAATGTTTCTTGCTTCATATAATGCTATCGTGTTTAACAGACATGTAATTACATGTGATACCTATATTAAACATCCAAACTAATGAAAATTTTCTAAATTAAAATCATCAATAAAACGTTGATTCATCAGCAAGGATTATATTATTAAATACTTTTTTGAGATTCATGTGCTCCTGTGTGAATAACGTAGTAAACGTGATTCGTATGATCCAGTTGCTCAGAATAATGCAAAATCTGCTAGACACATACACTAAACATAATAGTTGTCAAATAGTTATTTACGACATGAGTATAATAAGATATCTTATTACAATACGAAATTGGAGAATTATCAAACAAGACTCTTTAGCCGAAATTGTTAACCAATTGAATATTGTAATATAATGTTACCATTTGAATATCATAGAAAGTAAGACGCAATTTGTCAATATTCATGTGAACTATAATTTTTCTTTAAATTTTACTCCTTATCCTGCGAAAGATGTGTGACAGTACTTATGTTAACAATTATACTGCCATGGGTTTAATTAATTAGTTTTCAGTACGCAAATTATTGTTTTTGGTTTTAAAGAAGCATGGATATACAGTGTATCGGGGAACGAAACGTCGAAAGTTTGAAAAAGCTGTTTAAACAATTTTAATCATACTTTGTCTAATAAACTACATAGATATTTTGAATGGCTGAGCTGCAATAAACACGCAAATTTTGGTTTGAAAATATGATTTCTACGCAAAACTTTGTATTCTAGAATCATGTAAACAGACCAGAAACATGTAACATGTTTATTATTAACAATATAAATTAATATATTAGTTCAGAAAAAAATTAACCGAGAAATAAAAAAGCAGTCGAACTGTGGAAATTGGGTGCTTTTTTATTTCTAGGTAAATTTTTCTTTCTGATCAAATGTATTCATTTATTTTGTTAATCATAAACAATTTAGATATTAATGAAGTGTTTATATGCTTTTACAACGCAAATAGTTGCCTAGAAAACATATATCCAAACCAACTTTTGAATGTTTATTGCGGCTTAGCCATTTGGAATATCCGTGTAGTTTATTAGACAAACTAAGCTTAAAATTTTCTTAACAGCTATTTTTCGAAGATTCGACATTTCTTCCCCGAATATCCTGCATATAAAAGGCTTGATTTCTGTTGGTACGCGACGGAACGGCGTTCCGGTTCTTTGGAAATAATTATGAAATTATATTATATATAAGTAGCTATTGCTATTATATTAATAATTAATTTGAGGCGCGTTTCGGGGCCTAAGAATTTAAAAATAAAGGATATAGGTATCATAATAACTCTTATGACGACACTGTTCTCAGTTACGTCAAGTTTTAATTTAGAGAATCAAAGTGAATGGTCTAAGTTTACTCACCAACTTTATTTATAAAGTTTATCTTACTATACATACTATTTAGAAAGTGTTTTATGTTAAAACAAGTGTTGCCTCAACAGCATATATTTTCACGTATTATTCGTAATTGCTATGCAATATTCAATACGGACTATGTGAACCTGCAAAAAAGAAACAACAAAAAAAGACCTACTGCAGCAGAAAATATTTTCTACTCGTCGGGATTCGAACTCGGGTCTTTAAAGCTAACTCACCTGACACGGTTCCCCCTCACCACCAGGTACACGACAAGACTACCTCCTTTCCGATGCGAAAAGATAGTGAAGCATTTGCAGTTTTTAAAAAAAACAGGGTGTTCAATTTATCTTAATACAAGATCTATTTTTAAAAAGAGATTTCATTAAACAAAAATCTCTAGCGTTCAGATTGTTTTTCGACAATGTTATAAAGATCAGCCGGGGCTAATATTATGCAGTAGAAAATTGGGGTTAATGTATTACACTTTAACCCCAAGAGAGTTGTTATTATTAAGAGTTGTTATTTATTTATGTCCAAAATTAACAAGAAAATGACAAATGATAGGAAATATATTCTATTATAATGACCATAGCAAACACTTAGAATGTAACAATATTTGGGAGGGAAAAAATCAAAACTAAAATGCCTAATTTTTCCAGTCAAAAACTTTACCACCGTGATATAAATCTTTTGATGTTCCTTCGTTATTTTTTATGACACGATATTTTTGAAAATAGGTTATCATTAAGAAAGAATTAATATTCTTTTCTGTGTTACATAATGCAATAATAATAATCGTGTCATGATATATACAGCCTCAAATTTGTGGGGCTAATATGATACAACTTAAGAGGCTAATGTAATACAATACGGGTGTCGGGGCTATTTTGATACACTAAAAATTAACACGCAGACAACTGGAAGGGATTTTTTTATGTTTAATATTACATCAAAGGCGCTAAAATTCCGATTTGATATTGATAAACTATCCAAGTGTTTATCTGAGTAAGAAAGACCAGGCGACAATTCATATAGATTTCCTCGTTCTCCTCCCTACCCAGTACATGGTGATTCACTTATGATTATCAATTGGCGGAAGCTTCTGCTGTTTCAGTGCAGTTACTGATTTTTCACTGGAATCACAAAGAACCAGGCCTACAATAGGAGCTAACACCATCCCTTCAACTCCAGATATCAACTGTTCTCATCCAGTACTTTTGAGATAATGCTGTTGGAAAAAAATTTAAAAAAAACAGTAGCCCTCCAAAGAATAAGGAAGCGGTTAGACCCAATAGCAGCAATCATTACTAGTGAAGAGTGGATCATTACTAGGAAAGAGTGGAGTGTTTAATTTTCATTAATTTAATCTCTCTTTTTAAAAAGAGATTTCATGAAACAAAAATCTCTAGCGTTAATATTTCTTTTCGACAATGTTAATAGGTATTTGTTCGCAATTTTCGAAAATTCAGATCGTTCGCCCAAAATTGAACGTACGCCACTTTTAAACATCTTGTGCTTCGAGGAATAGATTTACAGAAAAATTGGAGCTCTTTTGAGGAAATTATGTAAATATGATGGGGTTTGGTGTAAAGTACCTTCAAAATTAAAAGATTCGTTTCAAATTCGAAGATTCGTAATATTAGCCAGATCGTTCAAGGAATATCCATTTTGGTGAAAATCGTGTTTACTTTAGGCTCTAGAATTACTCACACGAAGACGGATTAAACAAAGAGATTTTTTGGAAAATCACTTTTTCGGGTTCAAAAAACAAGCGTTTTGACAGCCTTGTGTATAGAAAATAAAAGAACAATACCAACAATCCACTTTTTTCGAACTAGCTACTTACAAAACGTGTTTTCTGTAAAAATTTCGACACTTCCTCCTACAGCATTACGTAAATCTCTTTACACGAGGAGGTAAAAATATTCCAGCGTTACTGGGATTTGAACTCGGATCCCTGTAGTCCGTAGGTCTGGCTCGACCGCACTGTGCTATCACAGATATTTCTCAACACGCTGTCCAAGCACACTTATTACAAAAAGAATAGTTACGTGATATTCATTGCACTTAGATTTTTTATTAGAGGAATGTTCTACATGTGTCAAAGGTATCAAATTCGCAATAAGAACCCAAACGATTACAACCCACGCAAACACATAGCTCATTTTCTTAGAAATATTTTCAACCAGAAGCCGTGGTCTTTAGAACCCTCTGTGGAAGTCGTTGCCGGTCTTATCTTTCGGCGACTGTGGCCAAGGTTGAATTACGTCACAGATGAAAGTTGCGATAACGCTAGAGCTCAACACGGGCGCTTGCAGACGTTCTGAAGCCAGAATCGCAATAGGGGCATATTTATACGTGATTCTTAAAGACATTAACACAATAAAATAAGTAGTGGCGCCTCAAAACACATGCTT
>BLKR01012747.1:0-16613 GCA_011170035.1 Teleogryllus occipitalis
GACGATTGGTGACGACGACGACGACGACGACGACGATGACGACGACGACGACGACGACGACGACGATTGGTGGAGACGACGACGACGATTGGTGGAGACGACGACGACGACGACGACGATTGGTGGAGACGACGACGACGACGACGACTGGTGGAGACGACGACGACGACGACGATTGGTGGAGACGACGACGACGACGACGACGATTGGTGGAGACGACGACGACGACGACGATTGGTGGAGACGACGACGACGACGACGACGATTGGTGGAGACGACGACGACGACGACGATTGGTGGAGACGGCGACGACGACGATTGGTTGAGACGACGACGATCATTTTATTCTATATAAATGCGTTTGATATAAGTAAATCTTATTTGGCAGAACGTATAGGCCTACTGTTACTCTTACCAAAATTTTCGAACGCCTGTGACCTCAATAAGCATTCACATTAGAAATTAATCCCTTTTCATTTATGTCTTTCGGATTTCGAAAATAAATAGCGGAGATTATTAGTAATTTTTGGTAACTTGTGAATAAACAGGAAAATTGGGAAAATTTAAAAATCTCATAGTTCTGTTGCTATTTGGTTGAGAAAAATAATTTTTGAAGCAAATTGGTAGAGAATTTAATGACCTTTAAAACTGTACATACTTGTATTTGCTCTGAGATGAGCCATTAAAATGTTATTAAGCAAAAAACAAAAGATGCCTAGAAATTTAGTTTTTTGTCTATCAAAACTTTTCCCAAAGTATTTTGAGGTGAAAAAGAGGGTTTTCTTGCTAATAACAATATAAAGAAAATAAACAAATTTAATCTTTTGCTTAACCTTTTCCAATGTGGACCCTCTTTTGGCTCTCCATCGACTGCTCTGTTAGGACATTTGCCGTTAGGCGATCGTGAGTGCAGCGTGTGCAACCTGTAGCGTCGGTTTGCTTGCGCAGAGTTTTTGGAGTCAAATTGTTTAAGGATCAAAAGTCATCAAATGACAAGAAGTCTTCTGTCCATTGATAATGTATACAAGTTTACAAGAAACACCCAAATTGTTTATTTCTTCATTATTAGCAAGTTTGTTTGGGTGTAATTTATTTAAAATAGTTTCTTTAAATTTAAACTAGTGTTCTATACTCCGATTTAATTAGAGTGACTTCCAACATTTGATCATCTGGGCCGCGGTTATTCAATCAGGATCTTCATTAAGTCATAATTTTTGGTTTTGAACCTCCCGATTGGATAAATGTCTCAGCTCATCAAACGACCGAAGTACCTAAATAAATCGGATATTATGTTGATCAGTACTTACCAGAAACCTTGTAATAGTTACTTGACTTGGTGTCGTTGGTGGAGCCTGCACTTTTCCGCACTTTGACCATTGATATGCAATTTTTTGTCATTGCTCTGTCTGAGTGATTGTTATATGGATTGTGACTTGTGCTCTCCCTTAAGGACATAATTGTTAATTGCAGGAAGGAAGAGGTACTGTGTCTGTTCAGAGCAATAGTAAACCAACTTTCAAGAATTGTTCAAAATATCAGCCATCAGTTCTAGAAGAAACAGAACCTGGTCGTCATGTATTAACGGTGAGGGTGTCAGCAATGCAACAAGTTCTAATCGAAACGGATCCAATTTTTCTTAGCGTGATTTTGTTTTGTTTCTGTGGGAAATTATTTCCTCTAGGTACAAGCTGAAGATAGAGATCCACCTGATGCTGGTGGTACCCTTACATATTCTTTCGTCACAGCTCTTGGTGAACGTGAAAAATTTAGAATAGATAATGTTACTGGTGAAATTACTACAAAACAGGTACTATAATTGTTGTGTACTGATGAAATTTACTTAGAAAATTAATAGTACGTCTAAGTAATATTTATTAAAATCACAGTCAATGTTCATGTTTTTTATTCTGTAGCCATTTGATCGTGATGAACCTAGTCGTGAAAAGGAAGTTTATATAGCGGTCCGGGCAACTGATAATGGACGACCACAATTGGATGACATTTGCTCAATTAAAGTTGTTATTGAAGATATAAATGACAATCGGCCAATATTTGATAAAGTGGTATGCTGGTGTACTTAAATATTTTCAATAATTATGGTTTTTTATCTTGTGTTCCATATTTAACGGTTTGACTAATGCATTGCCTTGTTTTAATTACAGAGTTATCATGAATCTGTTCCAAAAGATTTGAAAGTTGGCCGAGAAGTGATGAGAATATCTGCTACAGATATAGATGATGGTAAAAATAGTATTGTTTCTTACATTCTCATGTCTGAACGTGATGCCTCTGATATGAACTACTTCAGAATAGATGAAAATACAGGAGTGATATTCTTGAATAAGAGTATTGATGTAAGTTTTTTTGATTTTCTGTATGTGTGGGTGTATGTGTATGCGTGGGTGTATGTGTGTGTGTCTGTGTATGTGGGGGTGTAATTTTGATTGTTTAGTAGAGTTGCCATTATTGAAGTCTTTGGTTGTGGCTGTTCTTGTCATTGGTAATTATCTCTCCGTACAAGTTTTCAACTGTTTCTTCCCTCCTTTTTCCTTTCCTTCCAAATCTCCTTCATTCTTTGTCATTGGAAGACTAGTCTTTGGTTTTCTCCTAGAACCAATCTGGTGATTTTATTTTAGTTTTTATTACTTTGCTTAGCGTTTTACAGTTACGTCTGCATTTGAAATTTGTCTCTCTCCAATTTCATTTTTACATTATTTATTTGTTATTTAATAATTTTTACAGAAACCTGTAGATTATAAATTTAAAATGAAAGCTCGTGCCATGGATCATGGAAAACCTTCTTTGGAACAAGATATTGGTGTTGAGATAACTGTTGTAGGCTCAAATAGAAAAGCTCCTACGTTTTTAAAAACACCAGATACGTTATATATTAAAGAAAATCATACAGATTTTTCAACCCCCTTGATAACCATTCAAGCAAGGTAAGTAAATAGCAATCTGGGTATTAAATATCTTTGACTTCTCTCCTTTTCTCTCTCTCATTCTCTTTTTCTCTTTCTTTTCCTCTCGTTCTTTCTCTTTTTCTCTCTCGTTCTTTCTCTCTTTCTCTCTCGTTCTTTCTCTCTTTCTCTCTCGTTCTTTCTCTCTTTCTCTCTCGTTCTTTCTCTCTTTCTCTCTCGTTCTCTCTCGTTCTCTCTCTTTCTCTCTCTTTCTCTCTCGTTCTCTCTCTTTCTCTCTCGTTCTCTCTCTTTCTCTCTCTTTCTCTCTCTTTCTCTCTCTTTCTCTCTCTTTCTCTCTCGTTCTCTCTTTCTCTCTCGTTCTCTTTCTCTCTCGTTCTCTCTTTCTCTCTCGTTCTCTCTTTCTCTCTCGTTCTCTCTCGTTCTCTCTCGTTCTCTCTCGTTCTCTCTCGTTCTCTCTCGTTCTCTCTCGTTCTCTCTCGTTCTCTCTCGTTCTCTCTCTTTCTCTCTCGTTCTCTCTCGTTCTCTCTGCCAAGTAGTATGTTGAACTGTGTCCAGTATACAGACCAACAAATTCAAACTGATAGCATAATAATGGCCCACAAACTGGATTGTTGAGAACAGTCCACATTTTGCGTAAAGTATTGTAGAGGCACCGACTGTCCCTAGTTGTGCTCCTTAGGAAGCTAGTTGCCACCTGTAGTAGATTTTATATTCTCATTTATAACATCTTTAGTCATGAAGTAAAGTAATAATAGTAAAAATAATAACAGTAGTAAAAACAATAGGAATTTGAATTTATTTATTATCAAAAACGCATTGCAGTGTAATGTCCCTTTTGGTGTGATACCAGTGCGTACTGTGGTCCTTTCAATTCTCTATTGAATGAACCATAGCAACTGAAGTATAATCAAACATTCTTACCAACCATAATATAAAATTAAAATAATATGGAAGTGCTAAGCAAATCCAGAGAAGAATCAAATGTAGTTGTAGAAGAATTTACATCAGAATTTTTGGAACTACTTGAAAATGATCTTATATTAGAATTAGAGAATAACCCAGAACAAGAGATTACAGGTGATCTTTGTGTATTATTGTGCATATTAGTAAAAATAAAATAAAATGTAGTTGTACTAAACTCTGTTCACATCATCAATACCTTCCAAGTATTTTTTATGGCTATTATAATTTTGCAATTGTAATATTGCCAGTTCTTATCCCTTAGCCTACAAAGCAATTAGATGTTACGAATTTTTGATGGGGAATATAACATTGTCAGCTACTACAATTTATTGGTAAGTCCAATGCCAGATACTGTAAGAACATATTTGAACAAAGCTACTCATGGAAGAAATGAAGTATGCAAGAAATTTTCAACACGCAAAAATATTTTTAAAACAGTTTATAGCGTCAGCGATGCTAGTTATCAACTAGTTATCAGTATTGTACTTTACTGATGTAAAAATTTTTTGCAATTTTTGAAAATACTTATCAGAAAGGGGACCTGCTCCATTTTATAAGCATACATTGATCTATTCAAGGAAAAAAAGTTAAAAATTTGGAGCAGTTTTTGAGAAAATTTAATTAGAACTGTCTCTATTCAGAGTAAAATTATATGCAAACTACTAATATATTAAAAAAAGGACACTAATAGTTTCTTTAATTGAAATATATGGATTCAATGTTGTAATGTACATGGTTGGTTGAATATGTATCAGAAAGGTTATTTAGTTATTAAAATAGTCTTATCAGTTGTTAGGCAAGTGTTAAAAATTTATTTACAAATATTACTGTTAAGTGATTCTGCTTCATTAGACAGGTCTTGGGGCAGGTATGCCCTAAGTACGTGAACACAGGCTGTGGGTTTGAAACCCACATAAGGCATAAAGGTTTTAGGTTTTGTTCTCTTGGGGAAATACCTACTTCTTCGTGCATTGCATCCATAGGCCTGTGTAGCCTAAAGGAAGAGGCGGCACTATATTTCTGGGCCTCACAGGACTGTTTTTTCCATTAATTTTTTTTACATATGACAAACTTTTATCGGAAATAAAACCTTCGAAAATAATGAAATTATTATTTTAATAATACTGTTTGTAAAGAGAAATTGATTTTATGTTGAACCGTTTAGAGTTGCCAGATAGTTTGGACGCCTTATTCTCTAATTTTCTATTATTTCCCCATAGTCCGCTTGAAAAAAGGGAAAATCAGGAATTGATAATATATATGGAAATAAAAGGTTTTATTACCTAAGGCTATGGGATCCCTTTGTAAATTTTCGGGGGGGGGGGGGCTTGGCCCCTGCTTTCCTCCCTTTGTTTACGCCTAGAATTGAGTCTCATCCATCCCTGGCCAGCTCTAAAGGTTTCACAGGCCGCTGTGATAACGCATAATGTTTTCGTTTGAATTCCAAGAAAATGCTGAACTGCAGCTTTCTTGTTTTCTCTCCAAACATGCCTTACAATGAAATCGCCAATGATTAGAAACTTTTTGTTGTCCACTTCCTTCTCCGTAATTCTGTTTTCCTGTGTACTACCTATTGCTACTTTCCAACGTTCTATTTCCTGTGTACATTGTTCAAGCTGTTCCTCTAACTCAGAGGTGCACAAGCGCCCTATTTAAGCCCCTTCTTGGGGCGCTGGAAAACCCGCATCCCACGCCCCCTGAGAACCGGGGAAATTGGCATAATCCCTGATGGCCGGGCTGTCCCTTCACTTTCTGCGCTTTAGATTTTTCTTTCAGAAATAGTCAGTCAGGAGGCTGAAATGAGAGTATAAACCGTGGCAGGTCCCGGACAAAATCGAGTAGTTGGGAATTGTCACAACTGCATGGGTATTGTCAATGTTTGGTTCCACAGCAGTTTTTCTCCCACATGAACTGACAAAAAACTATGTCCAGAGGCCGAATGACACTCTCACATCTGCTGTCGACAGTGTGAGTGGCACTGGCACGAACACCCTCGCCAAATATTGATTCTATTATTTCTTTTTAAAAAAGTGAAACTTAATGTGATTTTTGTTTAATAAAAATATTGTGTTTCTCGAAATACTTTGTTCTCTTTATTATCTCAAACTGTTTCTATTTTATTCCTTATATAAATAAAATTACCAGCATTGAAACATTTAGAAAAGTATGATCAAGTGTATTACAACCAGAATTAAATTTATGAAGTGCATATAATTATTAACAATGATAGATCGTTAAATATTCTGTTCTTGTTTAAATTACAAATAGGTTCAGATCAGTTGCAAAACGAAAGATTGAACATGAAATTTGTGGGAGTTGTTGATCAATTTAATCTGAAATAATAGTATACAAAACGAAACCTTCCCTCTCCAGAAACAACAGCTGTTACTTCAAGTCATTAGTTGTCAAATTCAACATGATTCAACAAATTTCCGACTTAAGAGCCACAGGGCTTTCCTCCCACCGAGGACTCGAGCAGCAGTCACTTGCCCCAAAAGTGAAAGTAAGTAGAAGCCGGTGGGGCGCGGTAGGGCCGCCACCGCCATCATGGGGCGCGTCGCTGGGGCCCTCGTGCAAGCCTGCAGGAACTCCTTGATACTTTTCTCGCCCAACTTACTCATTTTCCATACACTTTCTGTAAATGTATTGCTCCAATTTCGCGTTCAGATTGTAGATTCCTGCACATAAAGAGGTACCGCAAATCGCATCTTGCTCCTGGTTTTAAGTTCCTCCTGCAGCATACAAACTTCACCGCTACCAATTTGGATGTATTGGCTGTGTTATCTCCTGGGCCAGGACTAATTTCCATGCCACCTATAACTAGCAACATCGTTATAATTGTCACCGCAAGTAAGGCTGTCAGGCGTTTCTGAAATAAACCATTTAAATGGACCAGATTTCATTTAAAGAAAGCTATTCATCAAAACCACTTCAAATGCAATTTCAATATGAAATTGCAACAAATGAATTGCACATGCTGCACAAATGGCATGCTGCACAAATCATTTCAATTACGAGAAATACGAACACTAGCACGTTAAGTATAAGTGCAGATACTTAACTGTGTACGTGCAGATACTTTACTAAAAGTACAATAACATTTTTCATAGACTCTGTGCTGCAGGAATCGTGGGATGCAGTTTACAATATTGTTGATTCAAACGGTAAAGGAATCGTACCGGGATACTGTGACAACTCCGGTCCACCTTTTTGTTGGCATTGGTGTTGAGAAACGGGTGATGAATGTGTGTGCAATCACGACGTGTCTGTCGGCAGCTACCCACAAGGCGCCCGTTCTCCCGATACCCTCTGAATGCTAATCTCGCGCAATACTGCAGTTATTTGACTTCCACGGCGCGTTATCTGAGGCAGAAGTTATATCTGAGCAGGCCAGGCAAAATAACCAATGTGCAGCTTTTTCATAGATAATTTCAATTTTGTAGCATTTTTATGTTATAGTTCAATTTTCGTTTTGAAATCAGTTCCAAATCGGATCACGCCATTCTTCGGCCTTTTTCGCTACTTTTCAGAAAATAAATATTTAATGTTATTTTTATCAACGAATGTTTGGCTGAGGTGGTGCCCACGTTACCCTGCAACAATTTTATGATCATCAAACATTACTTATTTGACTTAAACAGTGTGCCACATTAGACGGAATATGGCCAATTTTACGTTCAAACCATAGAAATCGAGACTTTTCAAATGGCTATAGCTCCGTGAATTTTTATCCAAAATACTTTCAATTTACATAAGATTAAAGCTTGAAATCTCTACTTTCAGAACTTTGCTTCACACAATTTAACTATTGCTCTGCAGTCGGCTAAAATTGCACCGCCACCGCGCGCCATCACTGATTTCAACACACATTTGAGCTGCGCTGGTTTGACTGATTTCTTTAGTAACTACTTGGCTGCATTGAACAGATTTGTAGAGAAATCAAACGACTTTTCGTGTTAGTGGAGTTCAAAGAACTCTATATGGCATTTGGAAACATGAGCTATTTTTTTCTGTTTCGGTGCGTGCAACAGTGCCCATACGCAACGCGCCCGCCGGCCTGCACCGCGGGCCGCCCGGGCCCACACATTAATGAGTGGAGGCACTGATGCCTTTTTTTTGCCTAATGAAAAGGCAAAATGCCTTTTTTAATTGTTACAATTTTATGACTTTTAACAATAGGAAACACTTAATTGTACTTCTGGAGTTGTTTTAGCAGATTTTGAGTTTGTTTTTTTGTGGCCATTTTAGCTTCTGATGCCGATTTTTGGCATTTTGTCTTTTTTGTGCCTTTTTCTTCCTTATTTGTGGCATTTTCTGCCTTTTTCATTTAACTTTTTTTCTCCACCTGACCCCAATGTCTATCTAGTTGGAAACATTCCTGCTATCCTGGACACCATGAAGTCATGTATTGTCTTTCTATGAACGCAAAGGCTCCAGTGCCAGGTTGCATTAGAAATATAAAAAGGGAAAGGAAGATGATACCAGTGAAGATTTTTGATATTTTCATTGATTCTTATGGACTTCCTCGCTCACAGAAATCTCGTCCTTCGTACGTATATGGCCTCGGATCCTTTTTGAGGACAGAACTGTCTACATAATTGTACCCTTCTCAGTTCCTTCTTGTTCTCTCCCCCTTCTGGCAATTACACTAGTGCAACGGACGAAATCTACAATTACATTTTCACTGTTACCATTTCAAGATTCAAAAAGAAGTCCACAATAGCAGTTCGTAGAGACAGGGCCGTGAGTAAAATAATTTCGTTGTCAACCGGATGGCCAAATGCAATCAAGATTACAAAGAAAACGTAGTTTCCTTCCACGTGAGTGCTGATGTAAATTTTAGTTTGAATAAAAATGTAAATTATTTCATTATTAATTTTTTACACTAATTACTTTTAATTGGTGACTTTTTTAATGTGTCCTGTGTTTTGTCCCCTATTTTAGCCAGAATAAATATTTGGGTAAAATAAGCTTTTTGCCTGCCTATTTTAGATAAAATAAATACCTGAACTTCCAGGCTCTAGTCATAAGCCACCACTGGAAGGAAAACTTCTGCTGCGGACACTTCGCGTAGGGTGTGGATATGGGTGTGGATATTTCGCGCCGGTCTGTGTGAGCCTTAAATTGTTATGGCAAAAAGCAGTAGTAGTAAGATTGGACCCTTGTGGAACATCTGATGATGTAAACTCTGGAGATAAATACTCTACTCATCGTACTGCAGCACCTTAGCTGCACTCAAGTAGGATTGAAGCAAGTGTAAATAAGTGTATAGAATATCTTAACAGCTTTGGTTTATTTAATATAACACTGAACTAAAACATCAAAGTCCTCGGAGATGCATGTGTACACCACATCTACTTTATATATATATATATATATATATATATATATATATATATATATATATACATATATATACATATATATACATACACAGTAAAACTTCACTTACACGTTTTTCAGGGGACCGAAGAAAAAAAAATGTATAAGTGAGAAAAACACATAACTGAAATTGAATTTTATGAGCAAAAAAAATCTCTATTTTTACTCTACTGTTTTATTAGAAAACTTACTACCAAAAAAGAAGATTTTAATATGTAGTTTAAATGATTACTTATGAAAAAAGTCTGTTATCTTGGTCTGTTTAACATTATAAGCCCCCAAGGTATACACTTCCCCCTCCAAACGTGATAGCTGTCCCATCACCTCATCTGCGACACTGTGTTGCATAACAAACTTTTTAACAGTTTCTAATGCTGCAACGGCTTCACTGAAACCTACTACATTTATTTCACTATCATCCACTTCATCATCACTGTCTTCATCAATCTCTTCGTTGATTTCACTCACAATGTCCTCAATGGACCTTAGTTCAGATGTAACCACATCTTTATCTACATCCACAAATTCTGTGAAGTCCGCTTGATTGATGGGTAAATCTCCCAAAGCTAACTCCATTTCTACATCTTCGGGGCTGCCAAATCCAGCTTTCCGGAAACAGTTCCTGATGGTAGATTCTTCAACTTTCTGCCATGACGAGGAGATAAAATGCATAGCCTATGAGAAAAAAAAAGAGTGTTCCTGATTATAAAAACTAAAAATTTTACCTGTAATACATTTATTTTAGTCGAACTCCTGTTTCCGTTGTCGATGTAGCGGATGGCCTGTTGCACCAACATTTTTCGGTAGTGCAACTTTAAGTTTCGGATAACCCCTAGATCCATGGGTTGCAACTCGCTGGTGCAGTTCGAGGGGAAAAATTGCACCTTGATGTTCCGTAGCTATGAGGTGTCTGGTGGATGTGCTGGACACTTGTCTACAAATAATAGTATTTTTCGCCCTCTGATACCCATTCTGGCATCTAAAGCCCGCAACCAATCTTCAAAGATTTTCGTGGTCATCCACGAATTTTTATTGTGTTCATATTTGGTGGGCAGTGTTTTAATGTGTTTGAAGCATCGCGGCTTCGCAAATTTCCCGATCGTGACCGGTGGCAATTTTTCTGTCCCATCACTGTTAGCACATAAAAGCACAGTTACACGGTCTTTGCTCTTCTTACCCCCGTGACAATTTTCTCCCTTGAACGCAATAGTCTTTTCAGGCATTAGGGAATAGAAAAGCCCCGTCTCGTCGGCGTTAAAAATATCTTTGGGGGCATACTGCTCCACCAGTTCTTGAAGAGGTCCCGACTTCCATGCCGACACGACATGTGCATCAACATTTCCGCTTTCGCCGCACATACTTTTGCAGCAGATTCCGTGTCGCAGCTTGAATTTATGAAGCCAGCCAGATGAAGCTTGGAAATTTTCTAAACCAAGCCGCAGTCCAATTTCAGTCGCTTTCTCGCACAATAAGGGGCCGCTTATTGGTATACCTTCAGCACGATGCTGCTGAAACCACTGTAGAAATGCATCTTCCAAATTTTCATATTTTCCTCTTTGAATTCGCATTCTCTTGCTACTAGACACCCCAAACACACGTGCCTTGTCCTCGATTTCTTTCCCCTTAGAAATGATGGAATTCAGTGTGGATGCCGGTATTCCCAGTTCTTTAGCAATTTTTTTATTTCCACTCTCCCTAACAACTTTTAAAATTTTTATTTTCTCTGATATTGAAAGGGGTTGCCTTTTCCTACCACTCATTTTCGTGTAATATCGCGGACGCAAAACCAGAAAGAAGACGAACTACGACAGTACAACAAACGCGAGATGAAGGCGCGACCTGAGCGACACGAAGACTATTCGCAAATCCCAGCCAAGAACTGCAGATTGCAGAACAGAAAGGATGATACTGTTGAACTTGTGTGACTCAGTTTCACTTCGGAAACGAAGGCCGTGACCTGCGTGGGCTACAACTAGCGACGAAGACCCACGGCTGCTTACTTTGCTTTCAAGCTTCGTTACTTGAGATAACGCGGATCAAAGCACGGTGATCTAATACGTGGGCGACAGGAAGCGCACGACAGCCACAGCTCCACCGTCTGGCGACACCCGCCGCGCCGCGCCGCGCCGCGCCGCGCCTCGCGGAAAGGGATCGGTTTCATTAGCCGCTTGCGCCATCCGCTACCGAAAGGAACTCGTGTTATTACGGCGAGCCAAAGGCACCTTTGGAGACTGGGACAGTCAATGCACAAACATTCTCATTTATTGGTCATCAATGTCATTACTCTCTCCTGGGGACACCTTTGACCTTCCCTCGGAGCTAGCTGTCGCCTCCTGAGATCCTCAGAGAGCTCCCATGCGCATACGACTGAAAGTTTTCGTTTTGGAAGTCCCGCTTCTGGAGGTGGGCCGGGAGCCGACTTTCGCTACCACCCGCGGGCTCGCGCGGTCTTGACCCCTCAGCTAGGCCGAGTCGAGCTTCTATATTACAAGTTTCATTAACGGGAAGTGGCCTCAGAGGGCAAGAGTCAGCTCCGCGGGAGCGCTCTGGAGCGTGTCGACTCGAGCAAAATTCCGGGCACGACGCAGATCGTCCAGCGCCTCTGCGGGATCATTTGAACGTTATACGGCCTTAAAGGGACTTTTATTTTGAACGTATAAGTGTGAAAAACGTATAAACGTAAAGCGTATATCTGAAATAATTTTGCATGGGAATTATAGGAATTTATTCGGGACCTAACAAAAAAAACGTATAACCGTGAAAAACGTATAAGTGAGAAACGTATAAACGGAGTTTCACTGTATATACACACACCACACCACACACACAATTGTAATGCTTTGTTTTTCTGGTTTCTGCCTGATATGGTCACAATTGGGTCAAGAAACTTAGCCATTTAATTAGAAAATATTAAGATAGTTCTTTAAATCACAATCACACTCTCAATTTCAGGAATAGGTAATTGGGTGTTGGTCAATTAAACTCCTAGTTTGCTTGACTTCACTAAGTGACCAACACCCTGTTGGTCACTTAGTGTTAACTGTTTCTATGAAGCATTAAGATATTTGTTTGTCTATAAATCCATTGTAATCCATTCCTTATTTTAAAGATGGCCCTTTGTTTATCTTCTGGACGTCTATATAGCTGCACTATTAGAGCAGGTTCTTCTGAACTCAGTGTGGTGTCGAAAGAGGATTCTGTCATGAAGGACATAATACAGGGTAATATCCAAAATCTAGGGCTGATTTGCCTTAGCAGATAATGTTTATTACATGGGAGGAAAATATTTTCGTATCAATTCTTGCCAAAAATGCTAATTTTCTACCTGTATTCATAATTCATCTGAATATGTATATTAGTTTGGGCAGAGATTCCGGAGCTCAAGAAATTGTGCACATGTTGCACTTCTCATAGTCTTGTCACAGTTTTTATTTGTTCTTTGATGTTAAATAAATAAAATATTCTGTTGTGAAGTTCTCCAAGTATTTTCTATTGTCATTTCTGAAGTGCAGTTTTAAAATTTATTTTGGGTTTTATGTTTTATTCTATACATTATTTTTCAGCTCAAACATTCCAAATGATACTCCAGTGTTTGAACTTCTGATTGGCCGAACTGAACAAACAAATAAGCAGAATACTTTTGTCTTGGAGCAGCATAATGATACTGCCTATATAAAACTTGGGAAACGTTTGGATTACGAAGCCATAAATGAATATCAGTTGATTGTGAGAGTTCAGAATAAAGATAACTTGGCTGCTCAACAATTTATAGTTATTAAAGTGGAAGATGTAAACGATGTAATTCCGGTTTTCATTGATATTGTGCCTGGAAGTGTATTAGAGAATGAGCCACCTGGCACACCAGTTATGCAAGTTCGAGCTATTGATTTAGATGGCACAACCGCACATAATCAGGTTTGTTTGTGTGTTCTACGCACTGAATGTTACATAACTGAATAATTGAACTATTTACAACTATAAATATAATATAACTTTTCCCTGCCCTTTCATTCTTATGTTTGTTGTGGCTAGGTGACATATGAATTGGAAAATGTAACAGAGGTGCAAGAACGCTTCCAAATAGATCCTCACACAGGTAATATTACTACAAAAGTAAAATTTGATCGTGAAGAGAAAGATTTCTACAAAGTAAAAGTTATTGCAACCGACAGCTCTCCATCTGCTCTATTTCATGATGGGAGACATAACAAAGGTGTGTATAATTTTATAATGTACCAAACTTTCCCATTTACATGATATATGTATTGTGATATCTGCTTTAACAATGGATCCTTACCTTAAATATTTTAATACATGACTTACCTGTGCCCATTGGCACAGGTAAGTCTTTATTTTAATGAGTTTACTTAATTAACTTTCTTCCTTTTTCCTATCAGTGATTCAGTCAGATGGAATAGAACATCTTGAAAATTATGAAATTATAACAGATAGTTTCTAATTGAAATTAGCTTAGAATTTTTACAAAATTTTAGAGTTGTTGAAAAGATAAGAAAAAAAGAATAAAGAAAAAAAACCCAACTACTAACAAGTTCGTAAATTGAGTTAATTTTTTGTTGATTTATTCTGTTTAAAAATGAGGCAACGTAGGAAAAATGAGGAATCGTTCTTAGTTTTAATTTGTGCTTCAATGAAATGCAATGAATTTTTTGATTGTTTAGGTGAACACACTTTTCGAATCGAGATAGCTGATATCAATGACAATCAACCAAGGTTTACCAAAAAAATGTATATATTTGAAGAAATTCCAGAAGATGCAAATCTCAATCAGCAAGTGGGTGAGGTGAGGGCGGAAGACAAGGATTCAGGTATGATAAATTGAGAATCTTGGACATAAAGTATTATTTAGAATAGGAATTAAAAATTGTTTCCTAAAATGAATCTATTCAATTCACATTAGAGAGATCGACCAATTGACTATTCAGTTATTTGGATATTTCTATCATGCTAAATAATTCTCTTAAAGAAACAAAGTGGTTTCAAAAGGTGTGCCACTTGTTGCATGCTTAACTTGTTTGCATCTCAACCCTTTTCATCAAAAAATTGGCGTGGTATATAATTTAGTTGATAGATCGATTAAACTTTCTCAATTAAATATCATGCTACTAATTTGAAAATTGTGCGTCGTATCCTCACTGAAAGCAATTATCCTTTTCAATTTATTCATATGAACCTCACTAAATTGTCATCCATTATAAAAAACCTTCAAACAACTGTTAATCTGGTTCTTAGAATTGTGAAGGGAAACCTCTATCAGTCATGACACAATTACCTTATCTTTTGTTTCTAAAATTAATAATTACCTTCGTAAAAGAATTTCTGATAAAAAATTGACATCAAAATTAGGTATCAGTTGCCTTTCAAACAAAATCTGAGTAAAAATGTCGAAGACACTTTAACTTATAAACAATATAGTCTATTTCTTAAAATGTTATTTTTCTCTTTTTACGTGGGACAAACAAAATGTGCTCTCAAGTAAACGATCAAAGAACATATTAATAACATTAACGGGACTGCCACAAAATTGAACACTTTCTCAACATCACCTTGGTTTTGCCCATTTGACTAATTTTGACAGCCCTATAATTTTGGATAATGAATGTAGAAAATGCTATAGGTTAATCCCTGAAACACTACATATAAAAACATGCGGTGGCGGCGATGTTTCTAACGTGTAATGGTTAGTGTATTGGACTGCTATACTGTTGTTCACGGGTTCAAACCCAATCGAAGCCGGGGATTTTCAAGGGTGAAAAAAATCCTTTGTACGCCTTCCTTCAGAGGGGAAGTAAAGCTGGCTGTCCCATGTCAGTAGATTTACTGCATTTAAAAGATCCTCAAGCCTAAATAAAGCTTCTGAGCTTGGTTTGATTCAAATTGCCTGTTTCTTCGCCCACGGAATACCTTCTTTCTCCCTTAATGAAAAGAGCGAAGCAAAATTTGCATTGTCAGACGAAAGAGCAGGCCTCATGGCCTGAATCTCACCATGTAAAATAAGGCATCAATTCAGTTAAATTAAAAAACACAAGACTGTTAATTCAGTGTTAGAATCAAATCTTTTCTCTAACATTTATGACAATGATCTTCCTTAATGTAAATACAGTAAATTTACATTTTATGATTGTTTCCGTTTTCACTTTGGCAATTTTATTAGTTTCCTTGTGTTTAGATCTGTTCTTTCCCCCGTTCATGTCTGATTTTTACTTGCTTTCATTGTACATTTGAAATAATGTCAATTTTTACTTTCTCGCTACTGCTTATGCAGTAGAGAGAGAGTTTTGTAATTGTGTGTGGGGGAAACGGCGAATTTTTGGCAGAAAACTCTATTGTTGGGCTCTGGTAACGAAAAAGGGATAAATCCATTTGCTAAATTTAGAAAAATTAATCCCCCAACACATGATGCACCCAGAATCCATCTTCTGTGGGTCATTGATATCGAAAAATCGATTGACGGGAAAACTTGTGTCCGTCCATGTGTGAAAGACGCTAGAGGCTAAACCGTTCAGACGATTTTCTCCAAAATTGATATTCCCCAATCAATCTGGCTGATGTCGCTGCTCTTTGAATTTAAAACATGCGCCTGAGACATAAAGGCTCCAAAGTGATTGATTAAATTTTGTTGTTGGATAGTGTGAAGGACATTTAAGAGAATGGTGCAAGTATCATTTTGTTTCAAATTTCAGATTTTTTGAAAATTGCGAAAATTCAATTTTTTTGTTTTTACTTACAACTAAAATAGATTTAGAGATGAAATAGATTTTGATTTAAAGATGGAGTTTTTTTTTACCTAATATTAAAAACCGTTCTTAAGGAACAAATTTCATTAAGGTCATGTTCAGTGCTTCAAAAATTTGGGTACTTTTCACATAAATTTGCGTGAAATAAAGGCAATATTTAAGTTCGGTAAACATTTGTTCTCAGAAATGGCACCAAATTTTTGATTAAATTTTGAACTTGGATAGCATGTAGGACACCTAGGAGAATGGATAAAATAAGTTGGTTTTATTTACTCCTGTAAAGTCTGCTTCATTGTCGGGACACGATTGAGCTGTGTGAAATGCAGTTTTAATAGTCGAATTCATTTTGGTATTTCCTTGGAAATATTTAGGTTTCGCATGTTTGCAATTTGTAATTGGTTTTGCAAAAATAAAAAATAAAAACAAATAAAAAAAACAAAAAAAAACAACGATGACCGAGATGTGTTAATACGGACAGATATTGCGGTAAAAATAGTATTAAGTAATCTTTAATAAGGGCGAGAAAGTATGTGCTGTTTCACACCACTAGTGTGATTGTCTGTGCCCTTTCTGCACATTCTTGCCTTTCTCT